>JALLPF010000006.1:0-28701 GCA_036939455.1 Cyclotella distinguenda | reverse complement strand
TCAACCAAGAGTGAAAGCTCTCCCCTTGATCCTTTGGTTAGGATCAAGGTTTATGGCTGGTGTCATTATTTTTATTATCTCACAAGTACCACTTCTTATTCCAATCAGCAGAGTCAAGGGGAGAGATTTCAATACAACACCATTGTCCATCGATCCGGAACGATGTTTTCTAACATTAATATCAATTCTTTGCCTCTGTCGGCACAACACGATGGCATCACCTTGTTAGCAAGAGGAGGCAAGAAAAAGGAAGTTTGAAAATATCCTAAGCACTACTAGAGACAACCTCTGATGTTCATTGATAAGTGGTTATGCCCTTGAGGACGAGATTCGGATATAGACTTACAAGACCAAAGAGTGATTTGACAAAAAAAGAAATGACAATTAATGACACGCCTCACATTTTTGGAGCCTGAAACTCTTTGCTCATTCGACAGCAATCAGCTCCAGCTCTCTTGCCATCGAAACAAAGTCAGTAATCGGATATCGTTTGAACTTGGACGTCTACAGCATCAAAGTACAAAGAATTCGTTAAGTAGTTTTAAAATGCCTCTCTTTCACTCCTGGTTAACTTGGTTTCGATCCTTCTTGGACTTCCCCGACAACAACTCCCACATGTTCGAGTTCATCAATGCCCTAGATTTCGAAAACTCCCAGGACGACCGCATCCGCACTATTACCAGCTCCCCTCAAAACTGTTTCCTTGCACACACTACAGCTCACCAAGTCACGGTTTTCCACAACCCTACCAACAAGGGTGGAAACATGTTTTGCCGCGCCCACAAGATCCTCGCCTTCATTGGATCCGGCTCAACTGCACCCAGCTTCTCCATCAATCCCCTTTCACAACTGCACCTTCTCCTGCCCTCCCTGGGAGGACCTCCAAAACGCCACCCCCCCCCCGAAACCTTTGCCGCCCTCCCCCCGTCAAACCTCCGCCGGATCAGCTGTCATCCTCCTCCCTCCCTTCCTTGCAGCCGCCTACCTCGAATCACGCTCTAATGACCCACTCACACTTTTCCTCCTCACGATCCAACTAGCTGCCGATTTTGACACAACCCACGCAACCAACCCCGTTTTTGATCTGATCAAAGCCTCCGTAGCTATCGGTCCCATCCTCGAATGGATCTGGGGCCTCCACACTGACAATGTCACACCTGTCCAGTTCTCCATTGGTGCTGACGACCCCGACGCGGACGCTTACCACCTCTCACGTCATTGCGATTGCATCTCTCTCAACCTACCGCCTACCCTACCCTTCCCTTCCCAGCCCGCATCCCTCCTCCACCTTTTCCTCCTGCCAACAACGCCGTCCAAGACCAACTCCTCACATCCGTTGCAGCCACAATGGAGCGACAAAACACCTTCCTCGAACGCCAAACTGAACATATGGCCCGTCAAAGCGAGGACACCGACCGACTCCACGACCATTAACAACAACATCTCTCCCTACAAGTGAAAGTGGATAGTGCCAAGACAGATAAAACTCAATTGATCCACTCTTCCATTCTTCAGATGCTAAAACTAGGTTCCTCCCGCTTCGAAGATGAAACTGCCGCCACATCTATTCAACCCAGCGCAGCATCGACATTCAACTGCAAGACGCTGGGAAACGGGGAAACAGAATACAAGGCTCAGTTCCGGGCCCTCGGCTTCCCAAGGGTAAAATTCAGTGAAGGGTTACTCACTTCACCCACCAGGATCATATCCTCTGGAACGAGGATACGAGCCCCTGCAATTTTTCGATATTTACCCACTCAAAACTCGAACCCCTTGACAAGTCACAGGCAAACCGTTACATGATTCTCCACCTCCTGTCAAAACACAGGAAAACAAAGTCAGTTGACGAGATTGCAAAATCGATCAAGCAACATATCATCGTCCCTAGCACTTACTTCGAATTCATCTACCAACTGAAGATCTTCCACGCCGCTTGCTCCATTTGGTTTGGCACTGGGAGTATTATCGATTTCTTGATACGAGAACTCCTCCGCCTCATTGATGAAAACGGCGAATTCTTGACCTTCAGATTTCGCTGGATATTGAGTTTATTGCAAAATTCTAATACACTATCGATTACACTGTACAACGCTTTCTCACCAAGTGCCTGAACTCAACTTCCCGCTAAGACCTCCCAGAACGGTTCATGGATTTCTCCACGATCGTAGACGTGGTAATCCGTAGCCGTTTCCAGGCGAATCTACCCTCCTCTTCAAAATCACGACAAACCCAGACATCCCACCTCCCCATACACCGGCGCCTGCCAGAGGGGACAAGAAAGCCAGGTTGGAACGTCAGGGTCGGGTGGTCAAACGGATCGACGACAAGGCTGCCTCACCAGACGTACCGCGAATCGATAACACATCCCCAGTTCCAGGCCTCCAGGCGGAGGACGACTGGCGGACCACCTTCGGCGGCAAATTACCCCGCAAGAGGCCCACCTGGGGAAAGTCACTTATGTGCGTCCGTTGGCATGTGAAGGGTTACTGGGTGACTGTTTCAACGTTGCAAGCCACGTCGGAGCAGATAAGGTTTCAGCTGACAAGATCAATAAGATGAAAGAGTACATCAAGAAATGCAGGAAACTTGCCAGCAACTGACTTGCACTACCCACCACAAAGCCATCAGCACCTCGGCCGCATATCCCTACCACCCCTGCACTACATCCTTCGCCCATAGAGCCACAACAGAAGCAGTCCGACCCTAGTCAGGCACCTCCAACTCTTCCTCCCTGCACGAACACTGAGCCTCTCTAGGCCACAGCACGAACACACACCCCGACGAAAACACTCAAACCTACCCGCAGGCACTCTGCAAAGAAGTCTCCCTCGCGGAATAATGCGACACAACAGACAAAACCAACGACACCTGTCAGAGTTCTCCGATCGCCACGCGTTCTACAGGTACAATCGGAGATCACCGGTGAGTTTCCATCTGAATCATCTCGTGGTGGACTCGGCGTCAGCACAAAAAGATGGACACCCCCGGCACGACGACAGCTACCGACCCCAACGACCACCCCACTTGCTCAACCACACAACTGGACACCACCGATGGTGCCGAGAGAAGGAGACACTCAACACTACACCACCGACCCCAAATCCCTTACACACAAACACATGAT
Source organism: Cyclotella distinguenda (assembly GCA_036939455.1). Taxonomy (NCBI): domain Eukaryota; phylum Bacillariophyta; class Thalassiosirophyceae; order Thalassiosirales; family Thalassiosiraceae; genus Cyclotella; species Cyclotella distinguenda. The sequence goes on along the minus strand of JALLPF010000006.1, from coordinate 25,577 downwards.
TGACTCAACCACTGTGAGCAACACACTGACACTTTAACGAAATCACGATACACCTCACTCACACTATACACGTCGCACTCACACACTTGGAACCCTGGGATAGGGTACGCCCATCCTGGAGACCATCATGAGCGAACGAACCTGGCTTCCACCAAACATCTCACAGATCATAGCCAAGGTTTTGGAGAGCTCTACCGACGCACCAACAAAACCACTTTTGTCCTTCGAAGTCACCTCCGAAGCTGCCAAAACGAATTACCTTGTCCTTAAGTCTTTCAATTTCGACTTGGACGCCGCCATCAACGCCCAGGCAGACTCACCGGTGGGGTTTGGATCCGAATTTCGTAAAGTACACTTCCGCGAAAAGGATATTCAGCAAACACCCGAACTGGGACCGGATGTCACGAATACTCACATCGGGATCCTCCTGGCCAGTCGAGGACATAGCTGACAACATCCGGGCTGCGGACCTGAATGAAGCCATCACCTTTGAAAATCACAAAGAGGCCTCTACACAAAACGAGCTCCTTGTATCCCTTGTAAGCAACGACATCACCCACGGCTACCCGCTCCCACTCCCACTACGAAAAATTGTTTCCATCCCGGGTGTCTGCATGGCCCCGATGAAGATTCAAGAACAAAACACAATAGATGAGACGGTCGGATAGTCACAAAGAGTTGGCCGACCCACGACCAATCCTGGAAGTGGGGAAGCGGCACCTCCATCAACCCAAGGGTGAAACGGGACAAGCTCTTATCTTGCCTCTTTGGGCATGCCATCCATAGGTTGATCAACTGGACCGTCGCCACCCGCCACAAGTTCCCCAAGACTAAGATCTTTGCTTCAAAGATCGACTTCAAATAGGCATACCGCAGATGCCACCTTGATGGAGCGACCTCCCTGCAAACATGCACACAACTACCGTCAGAAAACCTTGCAGTTGCTTCACTACGACTCACCTTTGCCGGCTCCCCAGGCCCCAACAAGAGGGGCTGCCTTTCGGAGCCCATCTGCGACTTGACCAACGCGATACTCCACGATGCCTCCTGGGACCCATCACGCCTCCACTCGCCAGACTCCTACCTCATCCCGCAGCGCGAATCTCTCCCGGACCACATTCCATTCGGTAACGGACACTGGCTAATTGTTGGGTTAGATCCCGATGTTGAAGGGGTCGAAGATGTTTACATCAACAACCTTATTGGACTCACCTTCTACCTACCAGAGCGCGACAACTTCCTCAGACTCGAGAGAGCAGCACTCCGGGCTATCCACTCAATGGCCCACTCGCAACACAAACTTGAGCCTATACTGCGGGAGGCCATGGCAGGACGAAACAAGCTAGCCGTCGAAGCCGGGTTATCAGAGGTCAAAGTGATCTTTGGCTGGGTGTTCAACTTTCGTGAACTAACAGTGTCCTTGCCAAACAACAAGTTCACAGCTTGGTGCCGCGACGCCTCATCCATGCCTGAGACGGGACGAACATCTCAAGGGGACCTGGAAACAAATGTGAGACGATGGATACACCCGAGCCTCTTCCTGCCAATAGTGAATCACTTTAAGAGCCGCCTCCACTCGACACTCACCCGCTCAATCTCGAAAGGCCGCAGGAAGAAGCATCCAACTGTCAGCGACATGCCAAGATGATGTTAAAAGCATGATATCATTCATGACGATAACAAATACTGGCGTCAGCATGAATCAGATTGCTTACCTGGCCCCTTCGGTCATCTACCGCAGTGACTTGTGCCCCCACGAGCTAGGCGGATACAGTAACAGAGGCTGGGCGTGGAGATGGGCAGTACCACACGACCTACTATTCCGAGCCTCCAACAACCTCCTGGAACACAATGCCGCAGTTATTGGGCCTTGGGTCGACCTCCTCGAACAGTGCCTCCCCCGCGAAACATGCATACTGTCAATGACTGACTCCACCACCTCCGACGGGTGGAGCAGAAAATCGAATTTAAGTTTGAAAATATCCTAAGCACTACTACTATAGACAACCTCAGATGTTCACAATATCCAGTCTTTGGAATAAAGTAGGATTCATAAAGATTAGGTGGACGGATACCAGACGGAGATTGAAATCCTCACTGCACTCTGCACCATCGTAAATGAGATGGGCTTTGAGCAGTTAGGCTCTATGGTGACGACATCGGGACTCATTCAATATGCTCCGGAGCAGCGATGGCCATGTACCTCAGCAAGGTACCGGTCTATGTTATCACGAAGATGGGGCGCTGGTCAAACGATGTTTTCCTCCTCTACAGCCACACTCAGGTGGACCGGTTCTCCCACAATATCACAAATGGAATGGTCTCCGTCCGCTCACACCGCCACATTCCTGACACCACCACGGCAACCCCTACGACCAACACGCCTGTCAACGCCGCTCAAATGGACACAACAATCATGCCCGAGCCAAGAATTAATGGGTTGGAGGACTCGGAGGCTTGATTGCCTACACAGGCTTACACTGGTGTGTCTTTGCAAAAGCGCAGGAAACATTGATGGAGGAAGCACTTTCGCTGAAAGGTTTGGGCAAGGGGTAAAACATAGTAAATACTTCGTTTGAAAACCCAAACAGAGGCGCAAACCCATGGTTAAGACTACAAATGCACGGAAACAAGAGAGCGATGAACAAGGCCTCATGCACCAGTGCTAGCATTGTTGCTTTGAGTGGGAGGGAGGAGAGTAGCGAGACTGACGGAATAAATCTCGGAACTCTGATCAGGGACAGGCAGCTCTACGAGACCATCCACACAACGAGGAAACCGGTGGAATCGAAAGCACCTAGAACACACCTCAAAGCACATCACCAGATATCGATCACAACTCAAATTCGATCGAATTGTGTTGATCCGCCTTCAGACTCAAACTCCACTCGGACGATAGTAACCGTTGCTCAACTAGTAACATAGCATTTTAAAAACCCCTTTCCCACCCTGGAAGCACATTCACTGAAAGGTTTGGGCAAGGGGTGACACATTGTAAATACTTCATTTCAAAACCCAAACAGAGGCGCAAACCATGCATGGAAACAAGAGAGGCCTCAAGCACCAGTGTCGTGAAAAAATGCCAACACGAAAAACGGGTCAAGAAAAAATCGAAATCGTGTTATGGGAAAGCTCCACTATACTATACAACCTCAGATGTTCACAACATCCAGTCTTTGGAATAAAGTAGGATTTATACAGATTAGGTGGACGAATACCAGATGGAGATTGGTGCGTCTTAAACCTAGTCCACTACATTGGTTACATGGGAATTCACCAACAGTCCTCATTTTCCAGGCTGACATTTCGCATATCAAATCAACCGAAGAGATCTACATTCACAAAAGACTCAACTTCTTTGCAGCCTCCCTCATTTCATCACTGATTTCCACCTTTTCACTTGCCTCAATAAACTCTGGCAATTGATCAAAATTCAAATACCTGTAGGTGTCACTTGCAGTAGCATCAACCTTACTCATGTAGCTCATGTACTCGTCAACAGTGGGGAGCTTGCCTTCAATAGACGCAATTGCAGCGAGTTCGGCAGATGCAAGGTAGACGTTTGCACCTTGTCCAAGACGGTTGGGAAAGTTTCGGGTAGACGTCGAAACAACAGTACAGCCTGGTTCAACACGAGCCTGATTGCCCATGCAAAGAGAGCACCCTGGCATCTCGGTACGAGCTCCAGCTGTCCCAAATGTGCTGTAATAACCTTCGGCAGTAAGCTGAGCAGCATCCATTTTAGTTGGTGGAGCAATCCACAACCTAGTGGGAAGAGTCGCAGTCTTCTTGTCATTCAACAACTTTCCAGCAGCACGGAAGTGACCAATGTTTGTCATGCAAGACCCAATAAACACCTCATCAATCTTGTCTCCTGCAACCTCAGATAGCAGGGCACTGGCGTCGGGGTCATTGGGCAAAGCTAAAATTGGCTCTTTGATCTCATCCATGTTGATCTCAATAATTTCTGCATATTCAGCGTTGCTATCAGCTTCCATCAAGTGAGGATTTGCTAACCAATCTTCCATTCGGGCAATACGTCTCTCAATGGTGCGAGGATCTCCATATCCCTCAGAAATCATCCATTTCAGCATGACAACATTGCTTTGTAGGTATTCAATGACAGGTTCTTTGTTAAGTTTGATTGAGCACCCAGCAGCAGATCGTTCAGCGGACGCATCAGACAATTCAAAAGCCTGCTCACACTTCAAGTCAGGAAGACCTTCTATCTCAAGAACACGGCCGGAGAACACATTCTTCTTTCCTTTCTTCTCGACAGTGAGTAAACCGTTTTGAATTGCAGTGTATGGGATGGCTTGAACCAAATCTCTCAACGTAATTCCAGGCTGCATCGATCCAGTGAACCTCACCAAGACAGATTCAGGCATATCCAACGGAAAGATACCAGTGGCAGCGGCAAATGCTACAAGACCACTACCAGCAGGGAATGAAATGCCTATAGGAAATCGAGTGTGGGAATCACCTCCTGTTCCGACGGTGTCAGGAATGAGCATCCTGTTCAACCAAGAATGAATGATTCCATCGCCTGGACGCAAGCTGACTCCACCACGTGTCATGATAAAGTCAGGCAAAGTGTGATGAGTGACCACATCAACAGGTTTGGGATATGCAGCAGTGTGACAGAAGGATTGCATGACCAAATCAGCACTGAAGCCAAGACAAGACAAACTCTTGAGTTCATCTCTTGTCATGGGACCGGTAGTATCTTGACTGCCAACGGTTGTCATGGCCGGTTCGCAGTATTGTCCAGGCGCTACACCTTCCACCCCGCAAGCTTTCCCCACCATCTTCTGGGCCAACGAGTAGCCCTTAGGTCTGTTTTCAGGATCAACAGGCATGGCGAAAATATCGGCAACGCTGGAATCACGACCAAGTGCAACACGGGATTTGGCGGTGAGACCGCGGCCAATAATGAGGGGTATGCGTCCTCCGGCTCTAACCTCATCCAGTAAAACGTTGGTCTTGAGATCGAATTTCGCAATTAGCTCATCGCAAGCTTGATCAACAACCTCACCCTCACGAGGGTAGATGTCAATTACATCTCCCATGTTTAAGTTGCTTACATCCATCTCAATGGGCAATGCTCCGGAATCCTCCATGGTGTTGAAAAAGATGGGGGCGATCTTACCACCAATGCAAACCCCGCCAGTTTTGATGTTGGGAACATAGGGGATATCGTCGCCCATGAACCAAAGTACACTGTTCGTCGCAGATTTACGACTGGATCCAGTGCCAACCACATCTCCTACGTACGCCAATGGATAACCCTTCTTCTTTAGTTCTTCTATCTGGGACAAGGGCCCACACTCCCCATCAACCTCGGGCACTATACCTTCTCGGGAATTTTTCAACATAGCCAAAGCATGGAGTGGAATGTCCGGACGAGACCAGGCATCCTGAGCAGGGGACAAGTCGTCGGTGTTCGTCTCACCAGTAACCTTAAATACGGTGACGGTGATTTTGTCTGGAACATCAGGTTTCGAGAGAAACCACTCCGCATTCGCCCACGACTCCAAGACAATCTTGGCAGCATCTTTTGCCGATTTGGAGTCGTGAGATTTGTAAATGTCCACAATGTCGTGAAAGGCATCAAACACAAGAAGAGTATGCTTCAATTGCTCAACAGCACAAGTCCTCAACTCTTCGTTTTCGGAGCTCAAAAGTTCAACAAGCGTGGACACATTGTACCCCCCCTGCATAGTGCCCAACAATTCCACAGCACGGACTTTCGAAATGAGTGTCTCCTTTACCTCCCCCAGCGCCACCGCCGACAAGTAACCAGCCTTGACATAAGCTGCTTCGTCCACGCCGGGGGGAACACGGTGGCTGATGAGATCAACAAGAAGAGCTGCATTTGAATCACTCGGAGAAGCAGCTTTTATGTCGTCGATCAGTGCGGCAACTTGGGAGGCATCCAGGGGTTTAGGAACGACTCCCCCCAAAATTCCATTGGCCAAGCTGGCACGTTCGGCGACGTGAGAATTGTATGATGCGAGAAATGAAGAGCTGGCAATTGAGGTGGTGGAGAAGAGAGATCGGGAGTCAACTTTAAATCCGCCTCCAACCCATTTTCCAAAGAGAGGGATGTCTTTGTTTGTAAAGGGGGAGAATTGAGTCGACAAAGACGCGCCTGCAGCTCGACGGAGAGTCGATACTACCATGGCAGAGCGACGGGATATCGGACGTCTCAACATGATTGTGTTATTATCTTATCGATGAATTGAATTGGATCCGTAGTGCCGGCAGTATCTTCTATGGTACCAAAGGAAAATTAGACGTTGCACTGATTGATGGCACTGATAAATAATGGCACTGATACCTATACTTATACCTAGATTAATTTTTTTTTGATCGAAAGATAGTTGAAATCGATGCGGAAGAATACAACGAAGAAACCGGTGCCTTCTGTCTTGCTGTCTTTGACCTCCTGTCTTGACTCGTCATTGATAATCCGAAAAAAAAGAACACCTTCTGGGATTAATGACATTCAGCGATTTCAATACGATAATGTGATATAGAATTCGAATGAAATGGATGTTTTAAAGGTATTTTATCTCTACGAAGCGTTCGTCGATATCCAACGGTTGCATGACGTGTGACTTTCATCTTTGGGAGACAGCCCGTTGATTTCTTTGGGTGATGGCCAGACGACTTCCCAATGTTCGAAATTCACCAGAAAGTCCCTCGCTGTCCCGTTTCGGAATGGGCTCATCCTGACTTCAATTTGCTGAAGGGTAGTTCTGAGCCGAGTTGGTCTCGTGCAGCATTATTATTTCGATTTCGACTTCGATTTAGCCAGCGGCGGCTAAAGCGTCTTGAGGCTGGGCGTGTGGTCATTGCCTCAGACCTCATTTTCAACTCTTGAGTCTTCAGCAGCAGTATGTCTGTCCTCCAATCCATCAGTCTCCTTTACGATAGCATTACACAATCGATATTCCATGACAGCACACGATTTTCATCCGCGGGTATGCAAATCATACTTCCCGGAATTAAAAGTGTTATCAAATATGGAGAATCAGCATTCGTCTTTTGTTCCCGTTATTCGTTCCATCCTAATCCTGGAGCTTTTCGGCTTGTCGCTATGGCTCTTTTCGTCTTTTGTTTGGCGTACCATCCGTTTCTCCGATTCATTATAAGGTGAGTTTAGTGCTTCTGTGCAATTTCATATTATTGGGTTAATCAATTTATTTTATTGTGATGCTGTATCAGACCAACTCTTCGGTCTTTTATTGGAATGAATTTCGGGAGGATTCAAATTTCCCTTCTACAAATGTCAATTGGATTTACTGATATCATCATTTTGCCGCATGAGTCTCCAGTTCTTCTCCCGGTATTCGCCGCTTTATTCCCCTCTGCAGTTGTGAAAACGTTGCAGAAGTCAGAAAATTATCCAGACAGTCAACTATTGATTGATAGGTTGAAAATAAAACTTCGAGTTGGGACATTCGCAGGCGCACATTTGGGTGATAAGGCTGCATCTGTTATTATAAGAGCAAGAAATGCTTTAGGCAAACTAATCCCCTGCCCTTTTATCGTTGTCAAATTAAGCAACGTGACGATTCTTGTTGAGAAATCATACATCGCACCAGAGCCTACCTCTGAGTTCGGTACCTGCAGACCATTCCCATCCGCGATTCTGCCATCGAGTAAGCGTGATCCTACATTACCTACATTTGATCAAGAATATGTCCTCCAACTATTACGTGAAAATGAGGTGAACGATGCGAATCAAGTAACGTTCTGGATTGAGCGATGGATCGCTCATTCCATGACCATGATCAAACGAACATCGAACGGAAAGGATGACGTTGCAACTACAACTCATTCTCAAGGCAAACCAGCTAATAATAATACAATCCACCATGACAAACAGACGGAGGATCAGAAGATGAATGCCAGGATGACTTCCGTTTTATGCTTTCTACTCCATTCAATATCAATTCACATACACAATGCTGCCATTGTAATATCTGGGGCCGACTCAGAATTTGTTAAAGAGACACGTACACAATATTCTTCTAGCGATGCAAATTTGATCTTAGGAAAGTTGCCAAAATCGGAGCGATCGTCGAGTATAATCGGAGCGGATTTCATCACATTGTCATTCAGCCCAGATGAGGAGTGCAATTTACTTTTATGCTGTGCTGGTATCTACATCAAAGTAGGTCACCATAATCCGATCCAGGGGGGAAAACATTTGATGACCTGGCACTCAATAGCACAGCCATTTCATGTTGTGACAGAGTTAAAGGGAATATTACCGATTCTTCTCTGGGTGCTCAATTATGATCACCACTTTGAGAGGAAAGTCATTGATCTGAAAGTCTCTGTGTCAGAACTTACTTTCTCTTTATCGCCTACCCATCTCCACACACTGCTCTTACACCTTGACGACTTTGTCGACTCGAACTCTCCTTATAATGAATGGTTCTGTTGGCTACTTCATAATCATATGGCGACTCTAGGAGTTACTGAAGATGAAATGATGATTTATTCTAAAAACTACGCAAGACTAAAGACTGTCAAAGTTGGAAATGCCATAAAGGGAAACAAAAGTTCAATGTCTGCAATACAAATCAAAGACTTGGAAAGGAGAATGACTCGACATCAAATCTTGTCCTTGAGATGTTTCGCCATGCGTTCTGTTTGGAGGATTCCGAAAGAAAACAAAGAATTTGTCAAATATTTAGAAAGTAGCAGATCATCAATCATCGAACAAGACTGCAATCAGCGAATCTGGTCTGAGGGCTTGTCTCCATTCCAACAGGAGTTTCCAACACCCCTCCATGCGTTGGTTACTCTAGTGAGACAGAAAAACAGTTTGCCTCCCAAATTGTCAATTAAATACATTGCCCCCGAATTTTCTATTGAACTCCCCTCAGATGCAGAGGAGAAACCCAACAGAAAGGAGTTTACTCGACCTCGTGTTCCAACTGCCATCACAGTCTCTGAATTGCGGTTTGAGCTCCTGCTGACTAACGCTCTTTTTTCAAAGACTTCGTCAGTTGAAGCCCTCCGTCACAGTCTCACTACGTCAATGTATTTAAAAACGATCGGATGGGGAGTCGTAGATTCGGACTATCTTTCTTTGCCCTCATTCGCCAACAAAGTACCCGTTGGGATCATCTACAAGGTAAGATTCCATTTCTGAAGTATTGATCCGTAGAACCATCAGAAGTAAATAATTCATCTTTCTCTGTTCTGTTATTAAGCACCAAACACCATCGAACGAACACATGCTCGTCATCAATCTGAAAATTAATGTTGCCCCCACTTTGATGCAGGAACCCAGCATCTCTCTTGATTTGAGAGCATCTGATTTTGTCGTGATTTTGAATCCAATTCCGCTGGTATCGGGACTTGAAACTTTAATGGTGGCATCATGCCCACCCTTTCAGACCATTGAGGGCGAAGAATCAAAGACCGACTTGGCGGTTCCTCAGTCGAGAAAGATCGAATCTGATGATGTTGTATCGGATTCGAGCGAGAATCTTAGCAGCACCGTAAGCGCTGATATTGACTTTAAAGTCGAGCACGTGTCAATATTATTTCTTGCCGACGGAGCTATTTGTCGAGATATTCTTGATTTCAGCGTGAAAGAACTGGGCGTTAGAATAGATTCAACAGGGATGTCAGGCGCCATGACTATCTCAACCGACCTCATTCAGTTATGTGCAGGTCAAGTAGTCCTGTACAGCAAATGTGTTGGCTGGGAGCTTCTCCCGTTCAAGCCAACTGTCACAGTGTCTAGTTTAAGATTCATTGTTACTGTTGCGGAAAAATGCAACATGAAACTTAATTCTCAATCAACTGACACACCGATGAAGTATGATATTGATTCGAAACTAGAGCTGGGGTGCATCCTCGTCGGTGGTTCACCGTCGACAACGGTTGCTCTGATCGGGTCGTTGAATTATTTAAAGTCGGTCGTAAGCGCCAGCACTAATACCGATCCAATAAAAGACTCACAGGAACTCGAAGTGAAAAACAGGAGGCGCACAGTTTTACGTCAGCGTGAGCAACTTCAGAGCATATTTCAAACAATTGACATTGATAAGTCACAGACATTACAGAAGGACGAACTTGATGTACTCATTCGCATGATGTTTGATCAAAGTTCTGGAGCTCTTACGGAATCGGCAAATGGACTTACATCAGCAGAACTTAAGCGGGAGAAGAATTTTTTTATGTCGCTTATTGATTTAAAAGGATTGCACGAGGTTACATTCTCTGAGGTCGATGTAGTTCTGTATCGGATCGCCAATAATATCGATGATGTTAATCTCATCCCTGAGATTAAATCCACCGGCATCAACTACCTCGATAACTTCAAAGAGAGCAACAATTTTCTAAGTGGCTTATTTTTACGCCAACTTGTTTATTTTGACGACTTGCGAGAGTATTCAGCATGGCATTTCGTCTATCTCATAACTGGACAAGAAAGACTGGACAAACCACATTCCTATTTTCCGGCCCCTACATTCTGGCATGCCAACGGTAAGATAAACTCTCTCTGTGTTATTTTTCATCAACCAAATCCATTTGTGCTCAGCATCCATTCAACCGATGCTCTATCAATGGAAGGTATTGAAATCTTTTGGGACATGTACATTTCTGAAACCGGATGCACCCGTACTTCTCTGAATGGACAGGATATTCGCAAAGTTCAACAGAAACTCGTTCGCTCTTTATGGTGAGTAAACTGGTCCTTTGGGCAAAAGCCGCACAACATTGATTCCTGACAATTTCCATTAATATTTTCTTCTATTTCTTTCCCACCTACTTCGCACCATAATATCACCCCATAAAGCAACTATGAATTTGGCAAATATTGTTGGAGGATTCTTGTTCAGCCCCAATTTCATAGTATTTCTGGGTTGCCAGGAACTGATGAAAACTCATCAACGTCCTGGCTATTGGACGTTGATCCGAAGTCTAGAGTTAACACTAGCGCTGTTGATTTATTACTGAAACAAGTAAAGAATCGTGCATTAGACCCTGAGGTGGACACTGTTTCAACTGACACACTAGCGACTCAATTCTCCTTGCATCTCGGTGTCGTGGTTGATTCTGTTATAGTGACGTTTGGCAGCTCCCACACGTTTTCCAACCCGTTGATTGAGGTAACCTTCTCACGTATGAACTCCCATGCAAGTGTTCACTTATCACAGAATGGCTTTTTGCCGGGGATTTCAAATCAGAATGAGGTCAGCTTTCAAAGTATCATGGGTGTCACGTACTTGAACACAAAACATGATCATATGGATTGCTTCGTTCAGTCTTATCCGTGCTACGGATCTGGATCGTACACGGCGCAGAACGTTGGCAGTGCGGAAAGTGAGTTGATCTGTATCTTCGTTTAATTGACAATATGCCTGAAACCACAGCGCGTTATTTTGTTCTTTCCAGCACCTTCATTCTCGGTATTTGTGGATTGTCCGCGTTTCCTCAATATAGACGTCTCCCCTCCGCTTTTAGAAACACTATCGATGTTGACAAGCGTTATTTCATATTCAGACCCTTGCAGGTATCGACAGCTAGTTCTTCAGAGTGAAGTCGACTTTGTTCGGAAGGATTTGGACTTCAGATCATATTCGGCATCTGTTAGCTCAAACACCGCTCCGTCAGTAATCCAGACAGCTACAAAAAATCTGACAAATGACAATGTTGGTGGTACAGATAGTGAACTAAAAGAATTGTTGTCCTCGTGTATTGAATTGATGGACACAGACAGCGAAGGTAAAGTATTACTTGAGGACGTAACTAGAATGCCATGTTTTCGCAGCGTGTCTTGCTTTTCTGGCTGTAAGGTCAGTTCCTAATTATCATGCTCATTGTGATATTTTTAGTGTTCTCATCATTTTTTGGTATCGTGCTCACCATGACAGGAGCTTCATATCCGGAACAATCTTGGCAGAGCTGTAAGAATATCAGATCGACGTCCTTCACTACATGCAACCACAGATTTCCATGGTTTGAGCGAGACATTTTCATGTATCGAAGATGGTAATTCAACTCTTATTAAATTGTCTACCAGTAACGAAGGATACGAAGGACTATTTTTGGTCACAGAGAAGTACAAATTGATGTCAAACATCGCCGTGTCTCCCTACCAATCTACTATGATTCCATTACTGCGAAAGAAGAAGCAACAAGGGAAAAATCGTCAAAAACAAAGCGTCTCAGGATTCATTCCTACTCTGACGCTTGTACCGAAGGTGGATTCCCTTGATGCGATTTCGGTCGAATTTAGGTCATGTGTAAGTATCTGCACAAGAATACCTGTAAACATTCGAATAGTCCGACTTCCGAAGTCTCTAGGATACTTGAGCAAAAGTGGGACAAAAACACAGATAGATCTCTCGAAAAAGAATCTAGTCCCGGCAATGAGGAGACTTGTTCGAGGAGCTTCCATCGTGTACGAAAAGGATGGTCTTGTTGAAGGAATGTTGTGTGCTTTGCCTCTGGATCTTCTGGACTCGTCACATTACCACGCGCTGTTGATTCAAGACATCACAAATTGTGATCGGAATGAATGGAGGGATCCTGTGTTGCTTACCCGAGATTTTCTGTTCAATAGTGCGGACTTGAGAGAAATATCGAGGAGTCTTTCATTAAGCGGGATCGTTGTGCAGAAAGAGCGACTCAATGTTCAAGCATCGAGACAGAACCGAAACAATTTTGGCAACAGTAACTTTATTCAGAAAGCAACCGCATGGGATACCATTATTCTGATTGTACCATATTTTCTTCTCCAGAACTCTATGCTATTCCCTCTCTCCGTGAAATTATGGCAACTATGCGATTTCGATCAAGACTCACTCTGGGTTGATCCCATGCTTTCAGTAAACGCCGATGAAGATTCGAGTGGAGAAGAAGACAACTCGTCGAGCTGGAGAGGCAACTCAAACTTAGAACAAAAACACCTACCGCGAGAGGGAAGGGCCGAGGATTTCTATTCAGAAGAATGTGTTGGTAAAGGTCAATCAATCCGTTTAAGTGGAATCAATTTAGAGCGACCAGTTTACTTACAAGTCTCGCAGACTGTACGGACTTGTGCAGTAGATGGTGCAAAACACATGTGGTCGAAAACTGTGAAAATCAACCTCGCCAAGTTGCGAACTGGTGCGAATCGAAAAGGATCTCTTTCTCTTCCGAATCTTATCTTGGACATGGGCGATGACGTAGACGCACTTGTCAATGTTTCCATCGATGGTGAAATCAGGATGCCGATCTGCTCAATTTTTGCCCCATATTGGATCATGAATAAAACAGGAATGAAAGTTGCTTACAAAGTATTTGGGCAATCAATGAAATGTTTAGACAGTGGAAATGGAGGATTACCTGTAATGATGAATGGTGCAACTGAATCAAACGGGGCGTACAAAAAGGCTTCAAGCGATTTATCAGTAATTCCAGTAGAGTGTCCAAACGAAAATATCGTTCGTACATGGTGGAATGAAGGTACAAATGGAACACTAGTGCTCGGAAAGAATGCAATTCGAGATGGTAAAGGCCGTTCACTTGTCGGTTGGAGTGATCATATCGAGATGAACGCAGCGGGAACATCTGGTAAAATTTTCTGCAAAGATTTCGAGTTGTCTACCACAATCGTTTCGTTGGCTGGGGCATTTTTCAAAAGCAATTTGATTACAATTTCCCCCCGTTTCGTTGTGAAGAATTTGCTCCATATCTCAGTGACCGTTGTACCACTTTGTGGTACTCAGAATGATGCGATCGAAGTGGCAAAGCAGCTTCGAGTGAATCCTGAACTTTACGAAAAAGACCGCCTAACCCGTACCCTAGCCCCCAATCAATCAACTATTTTTTTTCGATTCAATCAAATGCAAGGGATCGGACCATCTGATCGATGGATTGCATTTTGTGTCAATGCTGACAGATCAGAACCATCGTTCAAGTGCAGATGGCATCTCATCCCAGCAGAGAGAACGAGCTCCACCTATTACGGGGAGCATGATGGCTTGCATGACACATTATGCGGTATCCTTGAGGCTAAGGTACACAGCTCCGATGGTGCAGCCAGAGTAGCTAGTATTCTACATGCTGCTAATCCTCCATTTCGAATTGAAAACAGAAGTAATACACACTATCTACAATTATCGCAAGATGAGACCGAAGCCATTGTTTTTGAGCTGCCCCCTATGCATAGTTGTGGTTACACGTGGGACTGTCCACTTGGAAATAAACGTTTGAGAGTTGTTGCCAGTGAGAAGAACATTCTAAACGAGTCTTTATTCGATGATAACCATCTCTGTGATATCAACGAGCTCGATGATACGTCAGCTTGTACATCTAAGTCGAAAAAGATTTCTACACCAAGGCCTGCGAGAAGTCAATATTACAACAAAAGCATCGAAACCTCGTCTGTTTCGTCATTCGGTGCCTCTAATGTAACATTGCGACAGAGAGGCGCATTCAGAATGAACTCGAGAACTTACGACATGACAAAGGTTGGAAGAAAGAAAAGTTTGCCCGTAGGGGCAACATCATCTCGTCTATTAGTTCATCTTAGAATCATCGCCGGAGCCAAAATACTTTCATTCAATGACTCTGGTAAGAGCCCGGAAAATGTAGCATTAGTATTTTGCACCTTGTTTACTCATTTCACCAATCGCATTCAGATTTTTTGGCACAACAGGTCGAATCAGGAATGATGCGAAAAGGGGGGGGCTTTAAACACGCTGATGGCGAAATAGATTTATTGATTTCAGGCCTTGCCTTGTATGTAATGGACAGCTTTCCTAGGGAGCTGCTGGGTATTACTGTGAGGGATATCAATGTGCACAAGCCAAGAGGGTCAATCGAAGCAACCCTGAGAATTCGACATTTTCAAGTGGACGCGATGCTTCTGGATGCTCGTTATCCCATAATGTTTCAGCCCTTACCCCTCGGAGTAGACAGACGCGTGAGAATGACTCATTCCGACATGATTTTGCACGACGTCGATAAGAACGAGTGCTACTGGAAAAAACACGACGAAAGACCAATTCCTGTTCTTGAAATTACTGGCAGTTATGTTCCGCAAGACAACATGACTTGGATCCCAAATCTTTATGTCATGCTTTGTCCAATGAAGCTTCAAATCGATGTTGATTATATTCTACGAGTCGTGGGAGTTGTATCTGATTCAATATCAAAGTACAAACCCAGTTCTACGACAAGTTATTCGATTGAAGCGAACGCGCTTTTAAATTTTGCAACGCAAGGGCAACTAAATATCTTGCTCACATACATTGAAAAACTTTACATTGCGCCGGTTTACTTCGAGGTGAGCTCTTGCCATTCTAGATTTTGACTTGACGGTATTTGATAATTGTTTTTCTAATATACACCCGCTGAGTGCTATGCTAACACACTGTGATTCTCCACTTTGCGTAAAATATGATAATGATTCAACGCCTCTTGGTTGCTTTGTCTTATTCATAAAAGATTGAACTGGACATCAAACAGGACGAGAGTGATAAATCGAGAGACACTGATGAAAGCGCTCTGACACTCAATTCGATCGCCAGATCAACCAATTCTGCAGTTGCCTCCGGAATTTTGAGTTGGGTTATTAATGTTGGCGCAAACTTTGCCCATGTATCTCCTACGTTTAAATACTCACATGTGACTGATGCTGACAGATACTGCGATTTGTTTGATCTTGTCAAAGATATTGCTTTTTCGTAAGTTCCCTCGATTGACCTCTCAATACCTCACAGCTAACTACTCATGAGAATGCATGTACATTGATTAGCTACATAGTCCAAACCATTCAGCAGAGTTACAAGGTCATATTTTCAATGCATTTGCTCGGTGACCCATCTCTACTTGCTCATCAGGTTAGTTAATAATTTCCTGAACGACTTTTTTGGGATGATAAATCATCGTTGTTCACGCGTCGCGCAACGTAGGTTAAAACAGGTTGCACAGATTTGGTCTTCAAAACACGTGAGTTATCAATTTCCTGAACGATTTTCAGAATTGATAATCATCGCTGAAAATGCGTCGCATAACGATACAGGAGATGAAGTAAAGGCTGCTGGCAAAGATGGATTCGGGAAAGGATTTGCTTCATTCTTACAGCATGTGGTTGGTGGAACCTTCTTTGCACTTGGAAAAGCAACAGGTGCGATGGCAAAAACAATAGACTCGGTAACATCGAATGATCTTACATCAACACACTTGAGGCCTCAGCTTGCGTCTCATCGCAAGCGTCCTCACAGTTTACCAGAAGGCATTGTCCATGGAACAGTCTTACTTGGTGAAACAATCGTCTACGGAGTAGTTAAGTGCCGCTGTCTAATTTGCCATGACAATCTAAAATTGCATTCTCGTCTAATCATCACAACCATATCATTTTGTTGACTATATCAAGGCTGGAATCATTGGTAATCCTTACCGAGGAGCTATGACAGGAACTGCGACAGGATTGGCGAAAGGGGTCATCAGCGGTCTGAGTGGCGTTTTTGTGTGTCCATTAATCGGTGCCCTTGGCTTTATCGCAAAGTAATCATGTATCCTTATTTCGTCCTGCCCCAGTCTCGCTTGCATGAACTCATTCTTCTTCCCCACACCCGCAGATGCTCTGATGGAATCGGAGCGCAAACGAAAAGCCTCGAGATAGGTGTAATTGAAGCCAGATGTCGACCTGCCAGGTGAGCTTTTGACAGATATTCCCGTGAGCTGCAACGTCTACATTACATCATCATTGATGTCGCCCTATTTAGAATTGTTCCCTGGGGTTTTCAAATGAATGAAATCGAACTTCCCTATATGAAGGCGATTGGAGTTCGCGTTCATTGTGTTCGTTATCAAAAAGTGAGGAAACGGATTATGAAAAGTGAGGAAGATAGCCACGATGATGATTCCATTTTGAACTGGCAGAGCTCGAAAGAATTTAAGCGTATTCGGACAGCCGAGGAGCGGAGGAAATTCCCTCCTCGCAAGGTTGTTACCATCCTGTACAATAAGGAGAAACGTTTGTACGCTACTGCGGCTGCAACACCAAAGCTGTTGACAGATCAACCTCAAAGTGATGTGCTATCACATTATGCCGTCGTTTTCCAAGACACGATAATATTGAGGGCATCTCACATGCAATTGGGAGACGAAGGTCAGTATGACTGCGCAAGTATTTATTTGATTTTGTTTTCTCGCCCTGTCTCCAATATTTATGTAACCTTTTCATCAGTTGTGATCCAATTCAGGTAGATCACTGTTACTTTCACGAATTGCTGGAGTTTTTTGAAACTAACGCCTTCTCTTGATCTCCACAGGAACAATAGAGTCATCAAATCTGCATCAAACCCCCTTGCAAGCTGCAAGTTGACGATAGGGGACATATATTCGTCACTCGTCATCTTCTGTAGGGAGCAAATGCGTAGTAATGATTTAAGACTGTCACAAAAGAACTCTGACGAGTTGGTAAGCAGCTCCGCCGAGGAGACGCAATCCAGAGCTAACTGTAAAAGTTGTCTTGTCATCCCAGCCCCACAAGATTTTTCTCTCTTCCGCCGTCCCAAAAATACTAACGCGACAAAAAGCAGTGATGATGCGTTTGACCTTATTCGTCAAGAATTAAAGTCGGTTCAGATTCATGAAGACGACAGGATGAAAAATCTTGATTCGGATTCTTCATCTTCACTTGACAATCTACTGCTAGATTATGACGGCAAACCAAAGAAATACGAGTCGCCAAGTGCTGTCGGAGTGAGCGAACGTTTATTCGGCAGTGTATCACTTAGTTTCTTTCCTATCCCTTGGTGAATCTGGAAACGTGAAATTCATGCACTGCACTAGAGTGAATAGATTAATGATGCAAATTAAGTATCGTGAAGTTATTATTTTCTCCCACT
Source organism: Cyclotella distinguenda (assembly GCA_036939455.1). Classification (NCBI taxonomy): domain Eukaryota; phylum Bacillariophyta; class Thalassiosirophyceae; order Thalassiosirales; family Thalassiosiraceae; genus Cyclotella; species Cyclotella distinguenda. Next base: position 7,695 of record JALLPF010000006.1, on the reverse strand, counting down.
TTGCACACTTTTAAGAGGACACAAACAATCGGTCTTTAAAGAATCTCCTCAATTTCAATGCACAAATCACCAGCGTCCAGTTGATCCCCAGCTGTGACAGAGACATTTTTAACCAAACCATCGCAGGGACACGTGATAACAGTTTCCATTTTCATTGCACTCATGAGCAAGAGAGGATCTCCTTTCTTTACTTCATCCCCCCTTTTCACCATTGTCTCAAGAACTACCCCAGCTGAACAATCGTGGGTAGTCATAGCGAGCAGACATGATTGATAAAACTAATTGCATCAAGAGGAACAATTAAAAATTGAGTACTTACGCATTGCTGCACCAATAGAACCGGTAACACCTTTTGACGCTTTGGGTCGCTGTTTCTCCTTCACGCCTGCACTCTTGTTGTGCACATATACAGATCGCGGCTGTCCGTTCAGCTCAAATTGAAGATTGACCATTCCATCTGAAGACGTCGCACCAACACTGATAGAACATATTGTGGGAGTACAATAAGCAATAAAGCCATATGACTCAAATAGAAATAAAAGGTCAAGTCTTACCTTATTAGCTTGAGAATCAAGTGCTTGCCTTTTTCAATATATACCTGTAGCTCCTCCCCGACCTTCATCCCTGTAAGAAAAGTTCGTGTGTCTAGGTAATTCAACTGCATTGCGTTGATATTTTCGAGAGAATCACGGAACAAATTGGAACAAAAGTTGAGGACGAGTGCAGAGGGCTATCAAAATTATAGTGAAGCTCACCTTGCCAAATTCGTTTTGCTTTTCTTTGAACTCTTCGAACACTGAAGGGTACATGGCATGCGACATCACGTCATAATCAGACACTTTATCAGCAGAGTACTTCTCCTCAAGCTTCTTGCGGGAACCGACGAAATCGTAAGGCGCCAATTGTTCTCCTGTTACAAAACGTGATGTCAGCATACGGCACAGATGGATGTTGGGGGTAATCGGTTTATTTACCTGGGCGTCCCTCAAAACAAGTTAAGCCGCCAGTCCCATCGATGGTTCGGCCTTTCAGTACCCTCGAACGGAGTGGCTCTGGAAATCCAAAAGGGGGGATTCCGAGATAACCTTGAAAGTATTCTATTACGCTGTTCGGAAAGGAAAGTTCCTCTGCCTTCTCAATTACCTCATTCTCTGACAAATTATTTGCTGTATACAGATCGAAAAATGAGTTGCGCTCAAGGAAATCCCTCTCGGGTAATCTCGAGTTTGTCATTAGGAACAACTTACCAACAATAAACTGTCATGAAAGAAAAGATTGAAATTAGCTGTGGGTGAAAGAATTTCAGAAGTACAGTTAAGACGAATGTTTCAATTACCTGTGCTAAATCTCCAGTCACTTTGCTTGAAGGGGTGACCTTAATAATATCACCGAGCAGCCTATTCGCCGTCGCATATGCGGCCTTTACTTGACTCCATTGCCCGGTTAACCCAAGCTGTGAGCTCTGATAGAGCAGATTCGTATATTGGCCTCCAGGCATCTCGTGAATGTATACATCTGCTGATCCTGACTTTTGACCTGACTCAAAAGGCGCATACAAACCGCGGCACTCTTCCCACTAAAAGATGAAAAATGAATGACAGCTGTGACCACGTGACGTCATATCGGTAAGCAACTAAAAAGGGAGTGACAAAACTCACGTATTCATTGAGAAGCGAAACGTCGCGAAGGTCGATGCCGGTGTCAAGATTGGTCCCTTGGGTGCTGGCAATAATTGCGCCAATGGATGGTTGAGATGTCGTTCCACTCATAGCATCAGTGCATGCATCAACAGCATCTGCACCAGACTCAGCCGCAGCCAGCATGGATGCTACACCTGTCCCAGCTATGCGATTAAATCAGATTAAAATGCGTGTTAAAATCAGTCGATTATCCATACGAGATAAGGCAATACGCGCAATATGATGTGTGATCAAAAGGTTCCGGGATAAAGCACGTCGTCGAGGACAACCGAGCATCCGGTTCGGTCTGTGGTGCATCTTCGAACGAACATCCATAAATGTCAAAATAAAGGGAATCAAATAATACCGCTCACCAGTGTCATGTGTATGAACATGAATGGGCAGATCAGGGAATTCGTTGCGAATCGCGCTAATTAAGAGTCTGCTGGCATTCGGTTTGAGGAGTCCAGCCATATCCTTTATAGCCAGAACATGAATACCAATCGAGTGAAGGTCACGAACAAAATTGAGATAATAATCCAGATCGTACAGACCCCTTTTCGGATCGGTTACGTCTCCAGTGTAACACACCGCCGCCTCAATAATCCCGCCTGCTTGCCCGACTGCATCGATCCCCAGTCTTTTAGGAGCAATGAAGGGTGAATACAAGCAGATTTTTCTAAACGTATCATAGCACGAGTCATCCTACCTCATATTTTCAATATAGTTCAACGAGTCGAATACTCTGAATATATCCATACCCGCTTCTTTCGCCAGTTTACAGAACTCAAAGACCACATTATCAGGGTAGGAAGTGTAACCTACAGCATTCGCACCACGCAATAGCATTTGGAAAGGAATATCAGGCACAGCTTCACGCAGGAGCGAAAGGCGATCCCAAGGGCATTCATTCAAAAATCTCATCGAGACATCAAATGTAGCTCCTCCCCAACCTATTTAGTCGAAGGCAAAGAAAAGGGTAAGAGATGAAATAGAACCAAGAGAAGGGAAAATACTACAACTTACATTCTAAGCTGTATGCATTCCTTAGTGCAACAGATGTTGGTCCTGCGATATTCAGCAGATCAATTGTGCGCATTCTTGTCGCAAGAAGACTTTGGTGAGCGTCGCGCCATGTTGTGTCAGTAATCAACAAGCCTTCATTGTTTCGCACAGCCTTGGCGAATGCCTCCGGTCCGTGAATATCAAAAGTCGATTTCAGGGACTCTTTCCTCTCCCTGTGTTCTGTGTGTATTTCAGGAACAATTGGGTTAACCGAGCTCGGGGACTCACCCGTGGCTCCCAAGCTTTTTGGGGTTCCGTTCACAATAATGTCACCAATGTAAGCTAAAAGCTTTTGGGCCCTATCTTTTTCAATCAACGGGGACAAGAGCGCAGGATTTTCTGCAATAAAGCCAGTTGTAACTTCGCCATCAAGAAACTCCTTGTTCGACAGTACATTCAGCAAAAAGCTCTTGTTGGTCTGGACCCCACGAACGCGGAACTCTCGAAGGGCGCGAGTCAGCTTGGCAGCAGCGTCTTTACGATTTCGGGCTTTGGCTGTGATCTTAACAAGCAGTGAATCATAGTGTGGTGTAATTTTCGCACCCTGGAATCCAGGTCCGTCGTCCAAGCGGATCCCAAACCCACACGGCATACGGAAGACATCTATAGTCCCAGTATCTGGACGAAAATCAAGAGTCGGATTCTCTGTTGTCTGTAGAATGAAGTGATAGGATATGTGAGAACTAAGTCGCCGATATTCATGGAAAAGTAAAATCACGCACCACTCGACATTGCATTGCGTAGGACACAGGCTCTGCGATCACGTCTTGTGTCAATCCCAGCTCAACGAGAGTCTTCCCTGAGGCTATCAATATCTGAGATTGTACAATGTCGATCCCAGTAATTTCTTCGGTGACGGTGTGTTCCACTTGAACTCGTGGGTTGACTTCCATGAAGTAGTGGTGTCCCTCTTTATCGACCAAAAACTCGACGGTTCCGGCGTTCCTTGTTAGATCGAGATGATAGATTGTTTGATATTTTGATTCTGATGTAAAAGCAACAGAGTATGACATGTGTTTACCTGTAATTATTTGCCTGCAACAGTCTCACAGCGTCCTGGAATATATTTTCTCGAGTCTCTCTAGACAAGCCCGTTGCGGGAGCCGTTTCAATCACCTTCTGGTGGCGGCGTTGTACACTACAATCACGATCATACAAATGAATGACGTTCCCTGTGCCATCGCCTAAGCATTGAACCTCGATATGACGAGGTTTTTCGACGTATTTTTCAATAAAGCAACGGCCATCACCAAAGGCGTTGAGCGCCTCATTACTTGCCAGTCGAAACATGGGGTCAAGATCCTCCGCAGTGGGAACAATTCGAATGCCACGCCCGCCTCCTCCCATCGCGGCCTTCACGATGACGGGATATGTGATTGGATTGGATGGATCACTAATCCACGCTTCGGCTTCCGAGGGAGTAGCAAATGCCTCGTCTGAGCCAGTGACGATAGGCACCTTGGCTTTTATAGCGAGGTTCTTTGCGGAAGTCTTGTCTCCAAATGTATTCCTAAAAATAAATGTGATGTTCGTAATTTAGGTTGAACAGAGGCGACGCTGAAATTTAAATTGGCTCCAAGCGGGCTGCTCACAAATTGTCCACGGTGGGTCCGACAAACACGATTCTGAATATTTTTTAAGGAAACCAAAGAGTGAGATCATGAAAAAACTAACCGTCAACTAGAGACATTCACACACCCTGCCTCTTCGAGCTTTTTAGCAAACTGTGCATTTTCGCTAAGAAATCCATACCCGGGGTGGACAGCCTCCACTCCATGCTGAACACATAATTTGACAATGGTATCGATGTCGAGATAAGCTGCGACGGGAGACTTATCGGAAGAAAGTTGAAAGGCTTGATCGGCTTTGTATCGATGTTGGGTGAAACGATCTATGCGAAAGTCGAACATCAGCTAGGATGAAAATAAAATTTTATTCGAATGATAGGCTCATGTCAAGGCGACGTACCTTCGTGGGAGTAAATTCCAACAGTCGAGCAACCCAACTCCGTCCCAGCTCTCAATATCCTTGTAGCAATCTCTCCCCGATTTGCACCCATCAATTTTTGAAACGGACGTAGATCAGATGACGTAGGTCCGTTATCAATCTGCGATCCAGCCGAGAAGGAACGAATTAAGGAATCGGCTGCAGCAGCATTTCTGCGAGATGCAATCGGGAAATCGTAAGACGCCGACGCAAAACGGGCGGCGGCACGGCAGGCCGTATGACGGTTAAGGTTTCGTCCTCCTGCTCCTCCGCTCCGTGCCGCGGCGGATACTAGAGAGCGGCAGCGGCTCAATCGCATCATGATAATATTGATGTACTTTTCCTTATCCCGGCAATAATTGTGAGCTTGGAAGTTCTGGCGTTTCGGCTGAAAGATTTTTTTCGCCTCCAAAGTTTTTGTCGCAGTGATTGCGAAGATAGAATTTACATAGGAATTCATAAATCAAAAAGTGTAGGATGGATGTCAAGATTTAAGCTTTTGGTCCCCGATCAAAAAAATCTTGAAAAAGTTAAGCTTTTTGAATTTCTTGTTCATCTTCTGAAAAAGTATTAAATAATTACTCCTTTCTATACTTAAGTATGTCGGTATAACTAGATTCGACAGACGCAGACGATGTCGATGAAGGATGAAGGCAGAAGGCACATGAAAAGACATCAATCTATACGACGTTGTTGCGTTCCACAGCCTACAAAGCAGTCCAACCAGCAGATGGAAAGGAATATGTCTTTCCGATCGATAACTTGACAATTTTATCAGGCACATGAGTTATTCACACTGCAAACACGATTCGAATACTTTGCCACATCGATCACAACACAGTGGGCTGAAGCGGTGCAAGTGAGCCAGACCCGGGACGTTCGATCTCATTGTTCGTGACCATTATTTTCTTATGATGATGAATTTTTACAATACAAATTTCACGTTTTTTCTTCAGCCTCGGTCTCGAAAACGAGACATCTGTAGCAAATCAACAACAACAACATCGGGGTGTTCACTTTTCGCATGTCACGGTTCGAGAATACGAAATAGTACCATCGGATTCCCCGGCAGTACTAAACGGAGCTGGTATCGAGGTGCGTGCCGTCATCTTAGTTGACAATCTCAGTCATATCCTGTCTCTCGATCGATCGACTTTCTTTTCTAGGTAGCTAGGTTGGAAGTACCTCATCACCATTGACAAGTCACATGTCGATGATTACGAGAATAGTCGACGCACATCTCGCAAAAAGTTTTATCATCTCATGCCAGGGTTGACCCCCAATCAGAGACGATTACGCCTTTCCGAATTCGGATACTCGGCGGAAGAAATCGACGAGGCAGCGTCTCGCTCAGCAATTCTACGGAAACAAAAACAAAAATCCGTTGCGAGAATGAGGTTTGACCGTGTTGCTGAATTGATGGAAGATATTGGCAGTGGCTGGAGACGCATAAAAGCCAGAACGGGAGTTCATCGTGAGAAAGAATCGAACCTCGCCACTTCGGCATGCATGGATGAGATTACTGATGCGAAGCAGGGTGTAGTCTCACCTTCTCCCACATTGAAAATTTCGCAAGAACCATATCATATGGGTGCATGAACTTTAATACTGTTTGAAAGTATAATTATTTACTCAGTCTCCATGAATTCAGTTCACCCACAACTTCACGAATCCTGCGTTTTTTCATATCTAGTGACGAAGTTGTATGATGTTTAGAGTGTACTTAATTACTTGATAATTGTGGTACTGTCATCGTAATGTTTTGAACGTGGGTGCCCTCTAGAGAGTTAACTCCGCTCCTGTCTAAATTATTTCTCTCCACTCACAAACTACCTCAGGCTCGCTGCCCATCGGTCTTCCTTGTGAGCTAATCCCGTACAGGCGAGTTTCGTTGTTTCGGCAAAACCTTTCATTCATTCGAATTAACGTCTCTTCTACGTTTAAGGGCACCAACTGAACTGTGTCACCTTTTCTAAGAAAATTGACCCATTCACTTCGTTTCCCATCGTTGGAATTGCAACAAATTGGACCACCTGCGTCGATCCATCGGAGTATCCCTCTGGTTTCACATTGGATCGAATCGGAGTAACTTTTTCTGCTGCTTCCAAAAAGGACTCCGGGAGCCTCCATAGAAGATCCAGATCCAGCGCTTCTAGCCCAGTAATACGAGCCGACATGATGGTTATTGAGACCCAGCACAAGGTTAGCGACAGCCCCATTCTCATCCCTGTCCACTCCGCACAACTCCGGAAACAGATCTATTTCGGCGAGAAAAGTATCGGTCGGATCGTCTATGATTGGCATGACATCTTCACGAGCTCGTGTCACGGTGGAGTGCAAAAATGCAATCGATGGCTGTCCATCCTCGTGTCTAAATGTAACATCGACTATTACAGGTGTGCCATCGTCTTTGACGCCTGGCCATACTTCTTGTCGTCGTATCGGATGCGGTTTGAACAACTTTCCATTACTAGGTAATCGCATTGATGGAACCAACGATGTAGGGCCATCCGTCGGTGTCGGTTCAGGTAGGGCGACCCGTTGGAGTGCTTGAACGTCTACCACGAAAGAGGGAGTTGGCAAGTCGCTCAATAGAAGTGAATCGATAAAAAATGAAGGCGTGCATAGTATCGCGCAGCTGAAAGATTTCTTACCTCTTGTTCGCATCATTGATCATTGGAGGCGAGGACGGTTGATTTCTACTCCAACATTACCGGTTTGAAGCATAGAGTGTCAAGACGTACGATATCAACGTTGTCCGAAAGTTGACCGATATTCTCGAGAGTACATCCAGAAAATCTTAAGAAAAGGGTAAGTCTCGAGATTGGCTACCGTGTCAACAAAAAAAAATAAGCAGCGCGAAAGGTATGCAACAGCGAGACACAAAAGTAGTATCGTAGGCAAAATCATATTGGGTGTTTCCCGTAATGCACTTTTGACCCGCCAGATGTATAAACCGCCAGAT
>JALLPF010000005.1:0-26439 GCA_036939455.1 Cyclotella distinguenda | reverse complement strand
AGCTCTGGTGCTTTTTGATTCCTGACTTATGATTAAACTTGCTTGTTTCGCTGATTCTTCTGTATCGCCCAGTTGAGCGTGAGAAATTCAACGGAGGAGGCGGATGCGATGGCATCAATGATGAGATGAGCCGTAAAAACCAGCAAGTTTGATGAGAACGCTTTGATAAGGGTGGTATCGGAGCTGGGCTATTTGTGCGTGTTGGCGGAGTGCTGATCGTGGGCCGATGAGATAGGCCATGATAATAACATCCGATAGAAGGTGTTTGAAGGAATGGAAGGGTTTCGAGTGCCCTTGTTGAATCATCGCTGAAACCATTTCAGGTGTTAGGGTGACCGTTGGTTGGTGATATCGTCAGCTTCCTCGTGTTTACGGTTTAGGAGTTGGAGGGTGACCGGGTGTGTTGGTGATGAGAAGTCTCGAATAGGAGGGTCGAGTTGTCGACGTTGGTAGAGCCGGTTGACCTCTTTAAATCGAAACTAGCAGTATCTGATTAGACAGCCATTCGTTTGACACTATTACTGTCGAGGAGATACTGGCAGTAGGACGCGTCGACGCTCGTCATGGCTGGACCCGTGTAGCAGGGGTCGATGGCAAGCTGGATGTTTCAAGCTTGCCGAGCCCTTGAAGTATCAGTGACATCGTCTCCTCGTGACTCGGACACTTCGCCGTTGACACAATGTGCCAAAAGGAGGAGAGCAGCTTGTTGGAAGGTTGAAAGACCCTGCAGTCCGGTAACTGCGGAAAAGACGGAGGTAGAGATGAGTAATCGACAAATTGAGTGTTGGGGTCAGGAGAAGAAATCGAATTCAAACGGGATATACCGTCTGCAACGAAATTTTCAGAAGTGCCAATCCACGGGTGGTCACAGGATCCGTCGGAAGATCCACTTCCGTAGTGACTGCCCTTATCATTATGGCGGAATAAAGCATCGAGATCGAAGGGAAAACATCATGAACTATCGATTGCAGTGCCCACAATCAGATTATTACAAATACTTTACAAAATAGGGATAATGATCTTGCTACTAGATCGGCATAAGTTATCACAATCAGCTACAGTCCCGTCATTTTTCAAAGATTTTCTCTGATGCTGTTTCCCCAAAATTAAAAATTCTGAACGATCTGTGAAAGTATCTTAGTTAAGAACATTGACACAGTTAAGATCCTCGGCGGCCTTCACAAGTCGTGCAGCCATGACTTCCTCGCCAGACCTGAGCATCATACGAGGATCATAATATTTCTTGTTTGGCTTCTCCTCTCCCTCGGGGTTTCCAATTTGTCCTTGTAAATAGTCGTGGTACTTGGCCTCGTAAGCCCGAACACCATCCCAGAAGGCCCACTGAGTATCAGTATCAATGTTCATCTTGATAACTCCAGCCCCAATTGCGTATCTGATATCCTCAACAGAGGATCCAGATCCACCGTGGAACACAAATTTCATCGGCTTGTCATCATCACCTCCAATCTTCTCCTGGATATATTTTTGTGAGTTGTACAGAATAATTGGTTGAAGATCAACGTTTCCAGGAGCGTAAACACCGTGAACATTTCCAAATGAGGCAGCGCAAGTGAAGGAACCATTCGGAACCTGAGAGAGTTGTTCGTAGGCGTAGTAAACTTCTTCGGGTTGAGTGTACAGACGAGACGAGTCAACACCAGAGTTGTCAACACCATCTTCCTCTCCTCCAGTCACACCAAGTTCGAACTCAAGAAGGATACCGATCTTGGCAAACCTTTCCAGGTAGCTTTTGCAGATGGCGATGTTTTCCTCGAGGGGTTCCTCAGAGAGATCAAGCATGTGGGACGAAAAGAGGGGTTCTCCAGTAGCCTTAAAGTGTTCCTCAGAGGCGGTAACGAGACCATCGATCCAAGGAAGCCACGCTTTTTGGCAGTGATCAGTGTGGATGACGACTGGAACGCCGTAAAGCTTGGCAACTTCGTGCACGTGCTTAGCACCGGCAATGCTTCCCGCGATGGACGCTTGATCGGCGTCGTTTTTCAGCGACTTTCCTGCGATGAATTGTCCTCCTCCCTTGGAGAATGTAACCATAATGGGTCCGCCATATTTGGCAGCGGCTTCCATGCAGGCATTGATGGAGTTCGATCCAACGATGTTGACACCGGGGATCGCCCAGCCCTGAGCCTTGGCGGCATCAAGGAGATCGACAAGGGCTAGTCCGGTGACAACGCCCGGTTTGACAGTTGCGGGAAGCTTTGCAAATGCCTGTTGATGATAGGTACATGAGTATAGAATGGCCGTTACGTGAATATAATTAGTTTGTATCAACCCAATCGACATGCGGGGAGTGAATCCTTAACGAGAAAACTCATGTCCAATGATGGCGTACCTTCGCAGCGGTCTCGGTGGCCATGTTAAGAGCGGTGTTGCGAACCCCGAATGAAGCGGATGGGGCGAAGGCGGCGGCGGAGCCGATAAGGAGGGCGGCGATGGTAAGCTTCATTGTCGAGGGTTGAGGTTGTCCGAGGATGTGATGGATCTGAATATGGAAAAAGTCGGTGCGTTGCGGCAAAGAAATACAAAAATTAGCTGCTCGTTCTCGTATACGTCTTCCTGTAGAAAGGAATACGTCAGACGAATGACGTACATCATGGATGCGAATCCACGGTCCACGATCTTGTTGACAGCCAATCTTCTGTGTGCGTTCGTTTCCGATGACAGAATCGTTACGGCGTAAATCCAACGTACGGTCTGTGATGCGCCACGAGAGTGAATTTCAGGAATTTCCAAGCTGTTCTGAACTCTGAGACAAAAGGTTTATGTTGAAGCTTGAAGTTTGATTCCTCCCCAACCTTGGACCAGTCGTTGAACGGGAAACAAAAACGAACACGTCGTATGTGCCATGTACATGTAATTCGGCGATTTGATTCCGACTTACCTGATCCGCCATTGCCTGAGCATACAACTACGATAACAACGAACATCGAATCAGACAGGTCAAGACGCCAATAGCAATACACCCAAGCATTGGCACCGATCAAACCCATTGACGCCGATCAACACCATCGGCTCCGAACAATTAGCATATCAACGATGGGCAGGCTACTTGATGCATTCCGTCGAAAGAGGAATAACTCGTTAACGCCAACACCCAACTCTCTTGATTCGCCATGCACGTCTCCAAAAAACATAAACAATTATGCCTCCCTTGATGAAGAGAACGAAAATGAAAACTATGCCGTTTGTAGGGAGAACAAAGGACGGAAGGAAGCGTTGAGAGTGGGCAGGCGTGAGATTATCGTCGATGAAAGAGACGACGAATCTTGTATTGAAGTGTCATTGTCAAATTCGACATCCATGGATGACTTAGACAACCTCAATGAAAATCAGAATCGAACGACTGCAATAGAAAAAGATAATTGGGATACTGCGGCGTCTGATGGTGATAAAGCTCCCGCTGGCTCGTTTGAGACGAATGGAAGCATCAACGCTGTTGGAAGCAGCAGTGAATCTACTAGTCTATCAAATGGACAGGCTGATGTGAGCGTCGGTGATCTTACTCAAGTTTCCGATGACGGCATCCTTCGTGATGATGAAGGGAACCCTATCGATCCGAACGAAGCAGAGAAAAATATGTTACGCGACGATGAAGGAAACATTATCGACCCAAAGACTCTGGTGGTGCGGGATTTTCTTCTTGATCTCAGCTGCGAGTCCGATGAGTATTACGATGATTCAGGCGAGCACATAGATCCGAAGGAATTAATCTCTTGCATCGGGATCGACAATTGTAGGGCTCCGATAGTCACTGATTCGAGTACACACAGCGAAGGAGATGAGTGTGAAGTAGATGTCCGTTCAATACACACAGATGATGTACCCTCAACTCAGGAGGACCTCACGGGAGAATCGAAGCGAGAACCATTGCCAACATGTTCGAATCGAAATGCTGAGAACTACGAAAACCAAGAATCAAAAGGCCGAAGTTCTCGCAGAAGAAGGCGACGAGAAAGTAGATTAGTGTCAACAGGCAAAGATGAATTCATGCACATCATGTTTCACAATAGGTTGTGTACACTCAAGGAAGAATCACTGTCACCTCGTCATAGCTACGGAGACAGCGGCGACGAGGCAGATGACGAGTTACATGCATTAACACCATTGAATAGGCAGCCAAGTCCAAGGATGAATGACAGCGGGTCATTTGATGAAAAATTCATCAAGGCCAGGTGGGAGTATGCCTTGCAAATGATGAAAAACAGGCTCAGGGGGAACGGTGCAGTGATAGACGTAAGTTTCTATTCTGTTGATTGTCAATTTTGAACCTACCCACGTTTTGACTTTGATGTACTTATGCATTTTCCCAGGATGTATTGGTGGCTGCAGAAACTATCGGCCTTGACGATGAAGGAGAGATATAGCATGTCTTCCTTCAACACCTCAATGGATATCAAAGTCTATTGACCTTTCTATCAAAGAATATCATGATTGATCATAAGAGATAATCTTAACTTTTTTCTTGTTGTCATATTTCGTGTTACCAATGGCATTATTCTAGAATCATAATACTATTATACTATTTTAAGTACAAACCAGTGGAAGCTGATACTGTACATGAGGACAGGTCGTTAATGTCTACCCATAGCAGATATACTCAAGTGGCGGTGTCGTCAGATGACTCAAATTAACAAAACATTGGGTTAAGTCAATTTGGAGAGAACTCCCTGTTTTCAAACGACGTATATAGATGAACTTGATTAAATTATGAATTGACTAGTGAGTTTATGCTGTGTAAAATAAACAGATGTTCAGATAATGATCTGACGAAACTCAAAGAACCTCTCAAAAGTTTACTGTTCATTCCAAACACACGGATAGCCCACTCAGTCCTCTCACTTCGTTCAATTACATACCTCCCCCACGTCCAAAGCCACCATCGCGTCCACGGTACTCCCTGTCGCCACCACCACGGAATGCAGGCTTTCCTTCGCCCCCAAATTTGTCATCCTCACGTTCCCTGCCCTCCGGACGAGCAGCTGGTTTCTTGTGAGTAGCAGGCACGATTTCTGCGGGCAGCGCCAAATATCCACGCAGATACTCGATACCCTCGGGAGTGAGGTAACAGTACGAGTGCTGCCAACTGAACGTAAGTTTTATGTAACCACGCGATTGGAGCGATTTCATAAGGTTGAGAACTTCCAGGTTGGTGCATCCTTCAATTTGGGGGTGGGTAGGGCTGACAGTGTCCTTCTTGACAACGAGGACTCCCTCACGAAAGAGGTAAGAGAAGACAGCGATGCGGTTGGCCTTAGGAATGAACATGTTGAACGACTGAGACAGGAGGTGAAGATTGACGGTAGTGATGTGGATTATTTAGTCGCCCTGGTCGTATTTAACAAGCATAAACACGAAAACCTGCTGGAAAATGAGAGTGATGTCGAGTTTGCTCATGGACACAGCAGGACATAACGTTCGCTGTACGCACCGTGAAATAATGCATGCTGTGACAGACTTACCTCCTACCGTTTACTTCGCGTTGTGGCATTTTTCAGATTTGATGAAATGGGGGAGTTCGCGTTCAGAGCATGCCAAAATAATCGTATCGGGAACCCATCCAGCGCACATCACGATCATCATCATCACTCCACAACATCGTTTCATCGGGTTCATGAGGTCTCAAGACATCCGATAAGAGCAGAACTGACGGTAGAATTCACGGCAGCTCGGTGGCAAGATGAAAGCCCATTTCATTTTATCGCTATTATCGCTTGCAGCGATTTGCAGATCTTTCGGTCCAATTATCGTTGGCGCGTTTACAAATCCAATTCCCGAATATCGTCAATCGCTGTTGCTACTGAAATCCCAGGGCAGAATTGTCCCCCAGGACGAAATCAACATTGAGAAATCACAGAAGCCTAAATGGATGAAGTGTATTAATGCTATCGTGCCGCCCAATGTACGAGCTCTGAACGAAGCAGTTTCGATTGTGGCAAATGTATCTCGGACGGAGGCAAGCCAACTGATTGAAATCGGTGCCGTTTGGGCCAAAATGGAAACACTCACGAACGACGATGTGATTGGTCAGTACTACGAAACAAGTAGCAGCTCGGCTTCGATGAAATACGCTGACTTTCCATCTGGATGGGGGGCTGGGGACTATGGATTGGGAGACAATGATGCCGAAGACGACAACATGACGTTGGACGAATATGTAGAAAGGCAAATGTCACTGAGATACAGAAGAATATTGAGTCAGTCGACAATTGAACCGGGAACAGACATTCGAATTTATCCTCATCCTCGACGCTTTCCATCTTGCTATGACTTGGTGGATCCGAACCGATTACTGTACGAGGATACAACCTTTATAGTCGTTGATAAACCCCCCATGCTGCCGACTCAACCCGAACCGAGTAATTATGAAGAGTGTTGTCCAGGGTGTGTAAATTTACTCATGGGTCCATTCAAAACGATATCAGGAGAAGATGTCATAAGGCCTTTGATTTGTCATAGAGTTGATTCATGTGTTGGAGGTTGTTTGGTGCTGAGCAAGGATGGGAATGGCCAGCGTGTGTTTAGTGACTTGCAGGTAAGGGCAGTCTTTGGATTAGTTTTAAGTCCAAGTTTGATTCATTGGGACATTGTGCACTTATTTCATCAACATTGTGTATCTACGTCATCAATTTCAAAACAATAGAGAGAACGAAAAATCAAAAAGGTGTATCTTGCAGTAACTACTGAACAGGTTCCTCTCGGAATGCATGTTCACTGGATGTGGGGCGCATTGAATGCCCGGGGTCAAATGGGTGGTACTACTTGCCAGTTCGTGAGTCACAGGGTTCCTGAGTCAAGAAAGAAAGCCAAGGTGAATAAATGTAACTTTTCTATCTTTTCAACTTGGATGTTTAATAATCCTATGCATCATCATTGTAGGCATGGATTCGATGTGTTCTGGAAGTGGTAAAGTCCGAACCAATAACAATTAACAAGAATGACGGTCACACTTATGATCCTGGGGATAAACAGCACTATCAATCAACAATACGATTGGTCACGGGGAGAAAGCACCAAGTTAGAGCTCAACTTGCAAGTCTGGGATGTCCTCTTATTCGTGATACTCTTTACCAACCAATATCAGGAATGACATTGGAAAATTTGCAGGATGAACAATGTGAAGAAATGATGGATGAAGCTTTGTCTAGGATTAGGGTCCCAACAGAGCCGATTGGTCTGCAAGCACATGCCATTCTCTTTGCGGGAGTTAGAGCAAAGGCGCGGACACCATGGTGGGGAGATGGAATAGAAAAGCTTGAATAATCCACTCAGTGAAATAATGATGTTGTAATTATAATATATTATGATGTGGTACTACGATAGTCTGCCTTGTTTTATTTTGCTGACATTCCGTCTGTGAACCGTGAACGTGAAGTATTATTTGTATTATTATCACTGGTGGTAAAAGTACTTATCTAAAGTAGTAGTAGAGGTTAGGTACGATTCGGTACTTTAGGTGGTAGCCTTCCGATCCTGTCTGTCCATCGCTCGTTCCACCTCAATTTCCATCGACCTCTTCGACTCCGAGATCTTCTGCGACAATCCTTATACAAAACGCGGAGCAATCCAATAATTCCCGTACGAAGTCGACCAGACGAACAACAACTATAAGTATAAGTATTGTACCAACAATGACTCTCCACTCCGGTCTCAGCGGCCCCTCCGCCCACTCCGACGTTCTCTCCGCCACACCCGATAACGTCGATTCCAAACGTGCGCTCATCGAAGAGGTCAAACGCCGAGGGCGAGCAACTGTTGCATCGAAAAGCTACCCTGACGCCGACGCCTTGTACGGAAAGGGGATTGAAACCCTCCAGTCCATCAATGCAGATGAAGACGATGATTTTTCGAAGAAGGATCTAGCTGTCTTGTTCTCGAATCGATCCCTCGTCAGGTTGCAAATGGGAAAGGTTACCGAGGCTCTCGAAGATGCCGATGAGGCGGTGAAGTATGACACAGCCTATGTCAAAGCGCATTGGCGTCGTGGTCAGGCATTCACTGCATGTGGACACTCCATTGATGCACTAAAATCATTCGAGACGGCTCTTCAGTTAGAACCAGATAACAAGGCTCTAAAAAAAGAAGTTCAGGCGGCGAAAGACAGGGTGGAGCAGGAAATGGAAATTTCGAAAATCTCAGATGTGGGTCAAAGTGGCGCTGATAATGATGAGGACAATGTGATGAAAGATGCCACAGATGACACAACTGAATTATCGAAGAAAGATGCGAAAAACAAAGTTACATCCTCTTCCAAATCGACCAAAACCACTGATAAAGGTGAGGAATCGCTTTTTACCAAGAGTGATCATGTCCGTGGATACAAAATTCGATCCGATGGAAAGAAAACGTCTTATTTCGATAGAGAAATAAGCGAGGAGACGAAACAACTCATTGGTGACATTGCTCCAAAGAAAATTGATCCGAGTGCGTCGAGAAATGATGTTGCGCCTCAAATTCTTCCTGCGGCCGAGGGTACTTCCGCGTGGAATAAAGCCGGTGAGTCTTTAAGTACTAGTGTCAATTCATTTATGCAGGACACTAAATTAATGAACCCAAATACAAATCTTGTCAGGGACATGGGAAGAACGGGATGTGACATCCTGGGCGAAAGATACATTGGAGGCTGCTCTTCTCACGGCGGAATACATTCTTCCCGAGGGTTCTCCTTCACCCGGAGCTCACGGGGTCGTGTCCAAAATCTCCAATCTCGACGGTCATGCCTCCTATGCAACTGTCAGGGGAAAGAAACGGTACATTTATGAGTTTGGATTTACTTTAGGATGGGTCCTAACAATGGGTGACGATCATACGAAAGCTTGCCATGGAACCATGACATTTCCAGACATTGACGGCACCGTCGAATTGGGGGAAGGGTACGATATGACTAGTTACTGTGTGGAAGGAAGTTCCCCTGCGGGTACTGGTCCTCTGTTGGATCGTTTCGTCAGGGATGGGGGACTTCGAGATAGTATTCACAAAGTGATTGATGACTGGGTGCTTCTTTTCCGTGCGACCTATTGAAACGATGTACTTATATTATAGCAAGGTAAACGAAAATTCTAAAGTATATATTATTATTTACAATACTTGCTTTTGAGGCGGTATCGTAGATATTGGGCTTAGTAATTCTAGCGATCCATGCCTAGACATCATGCGGTCAACACCGAACTTGGTAATAAATATCATTAGTAAAGTACATCATTAATAATATGGTGGTGAATGAGTTTATCTTTAATACAACGCCGTACCTCTGATATTAATAAAAGTTCAGGATGCATACAGAGGAGTGAAACTGTCAAATATTGAAACCGTCATTATCCCAGCTCGAGGGATGAGAAGTAGACCCACCATTCGAATCATTATAATTATTACCTTGAGGCGATGCATCGGGCGCAAAAGGGTTGACAAGTTGTCTCATGGATGGATCGGGCAGTAAACCGACATTCTGGTTCCAATACGACAACATATTTGCCGTCGCGGCCAAAGACGGATCCATTCTTTGAATACTACTATTCATTATTGGAAGCTGCATCGATACCGATGGTTGTTGTGGCTGCTGCTGAAATTGAGGTTGCTGTACCACGGAAAATAGATGCTGAAGGTTTGGCGTCAGCGGAGAGTTTTGAGTTTGAGACTGCGGTTGCATCGGCTGGAATTGCTGCAGTTGTTGCTGCTGTTGACTCAGTAGAAGGAGCTGCAACAATTGGGGAGATAATCCTGGGATTGTAGAATTGATCGGGGGTGATGCACAGACGGCCGGAGCGGCAATTTGTGGAATCAGCATGGGCGCCTGTAGGACAGGTGCTTGTGGAACTGATATTTGCGCGGAGACCATACCCGAGACAGGACGTGACGCCAAGTTCATCATGGCAGCGAGAGGTGAAGGAACTGAAATGGAGGAGTTTGTCATCAATCCGTTGCCGTCGGCCATCGTTGCATTGTTGATGGAAATCGGATTCGCCTGGGGTATATTTGGAACAACCGGTATAGGGTGATGAAAAGAAACCTGTGGTTTCGACGCTACCCTCGAATCCTCGGAAGGAGACGAGGAGAGCGATGCAGAGGACTGCCTAACCATGCTTGGAAACGATGGAATGGAAGGATTGTAGGGCACCGAGTGAAGACCTTCGTCCTTTAATCGAGCACCGTCGCTGGATGGTGGCACATTCTTGACCAAAGTTATGCTGAAGTATTTGGCAATGGCATCATCGCCATGAACAAGTGTGACACAGAGTCCCAAGTCTGGTCGATTTTGGAAGGATGATCGTAACATCAACGGTTCCGGCGGATCTTGCGCATCGACGACTTGAGGGGCTTCTTGATTTCCATTGCCGGCGCCTCCGACATATCCTTCATCAATCATGCTGCTTATGAGTTTGAGTGCTCTTGAGAGATCAGAGGTATGGATTATATTGAAAATGGTCAAGTCGCTCAAGTCCGATGAAGATAGGCCAGTTTCTTTTTGAAAGGCCACGTTGCTAAGCAAATCCAGAAATGTCAACAAGAGAAAAATAAGATGATTAGCGAATCAACCTCAAGAATCAGGCTTGAAATCTATCAACTCACCAATCCAAAAGAGTTCCACCCATCGATGCCACAGCCATACCAGCCATGGTATTATTGAATATCAAGTGATAATCCTGCCCACTCCCATCCTGATTCAAATCCTTGACCTGCACTTGCTCAACAGCAATCTGCTGCGCCTGTCCCCTGGCCTCCACTGCCTCTAAAAGCTGTCGCTTCAACCCCTCCATCTCGGAACTCATCACCCGATGCCGATCCTGCAAGGTCCTAATATAGTTGGACGCCTCGTACAGTACGGAGCTCTTGGTATTCTTGGGGATGAAGAGCCCTCCTCGTTGGAGGAGACAGCGGAGAGCATCGACTTGAGAGGCGATTTTGTTGGAACGTTCCTTCTCGCGTTGGTTTCGCTCGATCCGTCGTTCTTCGGAGGTATCCTGATTCTCATGTTTGGAGGGCGAGGATGGACTGGTGGGCGAGAACGTTTGTTCCATATGGATGGGGGTGTCGACCCGAAGGCTGGAGGACTGTTGCTGGTAGGAGGAAGAGGAACTCGACTCCTGTCCTGGAGTTTGTCCGTTGGATCCTCCCGTGGCGTAGGATGATGAAGACGTAACTCTATGGGATAGATTGCCCATAATCTGGCCCATCATCTGTCCATTGCCATCACGATTGTTTCGCGTTTGATCTTCCGTCAACTGAAAGGATCCATTCTCAAAGCAACGAGGATCCATATTGTCCATATTCGTCATTTGCCTGGTATCAGCCTCCTCCACCTTCTTCCTCCTCTTGGCACAGCCCTGGTCTCCTCCTTCAAAATGCCCCTCGGCAAAAGAAACCTTACACTGAATCGGCTCCTGCGCACTCCCCCTAACAACAACCCGTTCGCTGAGCACATCATCCCCCGCACTGACAATTCCCCCGTCCGACGAGGAAAAGCTCGCATGTTTGGTCATGGTCCGAAGAATGCCCTGATTGGCCGCCGCGTGGGCAGTTTCCTGCTCGCTTCCCGATAGCGAGGACGGAGCTCCCTCCCATTGTTTGCGGGAGGAGGTGTTGGATCCATCGGCCTCTTCGTCGCCGCCGCTGTCGTCCTTGTCGGAGGTGTTGGAGCTCGAGCTGGAGTCCATTGCGTTGGGATTGTGGGTGGAGGAGGAGTCGAGGACGGAGTGGTGGTGGCGTTTGCGGCGGAGTCCTTTGATGAGGCTGAGTGGGAGGCTGATGTCATCGTTGTTTATGGATGGCATCATGTTGTTGTTTGTTGGGGTCTCTTTGTTGGAGACTTCTTCGTTGGTTGCTGATGAATTCATTATTTCTACTTATAATTCGTGCGAACTTGGCATTGATGATAACAGTTATCACTGTGTGACCAATGGAATGATTGTGCGCCGTTGATGGCTGATGGTAGATGGCAGATACGTTCGATATTGCTTGCTTGTGATGGATCAATTCATGTTCTATGTTCTCGCATTGTAAGATGCTTTGGCTTGTCGTCAATCACTCCACCTTGACATCCTATAGTAAAGTACAACAAGAGCACAATACTGCATTGCTCCCTATTCATTTTCATCATCTTCTTCTTCACGCTCTATGAATTCCTTCTGTCGATTCTCAAAATGACGATACATAGCATCTTGATAGAATGTGTGTGTCGATCCGCAGAAGGTCAAACCACAAAATGACGTCATGACAAGAGGAACACCAGGAAAACTACACTGACCTCATTATGTGTGACATGATTTTTGACAGCTATTTCTTGTATGTGATGTCATGAAACGCGCATCATTCGTGCGTCATTATTTCGCCCGCTCTACGCACTTGTGACCGAATGGATTTGTTCTCGTTCCCGCAGATGCCCAATATGCATTGCGCCGATACGAACTCTCTCTGGAATCAATGCACAGTCCTTGCGAAGGAGAATATTGAGTATGAGTTCCTCTTGTTCGAACAGAATGAGGGATTGAATTTTTGGTGTCTTTAGAATCTTGGATTCCGGCATCATGGATCAAGGCTGACGTGACGTCAATCGGATAATTGTCATTAGTGCGTCATCGCTCTGTGATGATGTTTCTATTATGACAAAATTACTTAAACTTAGGTCACTATAAGTAAGTATACTTATAATAATATATACTTATACTTACAACCTACCTCTGCAAAATACTTACCGCATTTTTAAAGATTCGTGAAAATCAAGCGAGATACAGATTTTACGGAGACCCGAAGATGAAGATCACCGTCATCTCTATTCTAACGATATTCCATGGCTGCACGAGCATTTCGATCGGCAAGTCCAGCGTTGCCAGATCCAAGTTTGGATCCTCTCCGTTGCAATCAACGATCAGCGATGTTACGGCGGATTCATTGTCAGACTCGGCTGGTGATCCCCCATCAAGTGTCAAGTCCAGGACACAACGTATTATGGAGAAGGCGTCATCCTCGGCGCAGTGAGTGAAATTATCAACCGCCAGTCGTCCCATCCTACTTCACCTGCTATAATTCTCACACACACAAACATCGACAGAACCGGAGGCGCCGGCGGAGTATCCACCTTCTCAGCTTTCCTCCGCACCGAATCCAACTGGTCCCGGCTCAAATCCTCCCAAGCCTTCTCCTACGACACCGCCAACCTGACCCCCATCCAAAACGGCATCCCACCTCCCCCCTCCTTCGTCACCGATGACGGAGCCAAAGGCAACCCGCAATGCTGGCACAAACTCCGCCACGCCGCACCGGACTATGACGTGATTGTATGCGGTGGAACATTGGGAATTTTCATCGCGGCGGCATTGCAATTGCGTGGGCATCGAGTGGCCGTGGTCGAGGCGGGGAGGTTGTTGGGGAGAGAGCAGGAATGGAACATTTCCATGAAGGAGCTTTTGGAATTGGTGGAACTTGGTGTGTTGACTGGGGAGGATGTTGAGGAGGCTGTTACGACCGAGTTTCCCGGGTGTCGTGCTGGATTTAAGAATGAGGAAGGTGGGAGGATCGTTTGTTGTTTGAATGTGGCTTATCCATTCGTATCAAATATTGATCATCATCTGCCTGTTTAGTGTCACCGCTGGAAGGAGGTTATTTTAATAATGGGATTGGATATGAGTGCTTCACTCCCGATGTGCTCAATCTTGGAGTGTCACCAGCTGTGTTGATTGAAAACGCCGCAAAGCGTTTCAAATCACTCGGAGGCAGGATCTTCGAAGGGACACCATTGATGGGTGTTGTTGTCTCACCGTCCCTCGGTGCAGCCATTGACATGGGCATGGACAACGATCCCATCACAACCCGCTTGGTGTTGGACTGCATGGGGAATTCGTCACCAATTACTCGACAACAGCGATACGGGCTCAAGCCCGATGGCGTTTGTGCTGTAGTTGGCTCCTGCGCCAGCGGGTACGACAAAGAATCGAACTTGGTTGGGGATATTATCTACACAAACACTGAAATTCAAAACAAGGGTGTCAATGGGAAACTGCAGTACTTTTGGGAGGCATTTCCTGTTGGAATCGGCAGAAATGGCAAGATGCCTGGTACGAGCTGCACGAAAACAACGTACATGTTCACATACATGGATGCTTCGGAAGATCGGCCATCTTTGTCATCGCTCATGGAGGACTATTGGGATTTACTTCCACTTTACCAACCGTCCGTAGGAAGCGTTGACGATCTCGACGTGCACAGAGTCCTATTCGCCTACTTTCCAACATTCAAAGACTCTCCGGTGAAACCACAATGGTCGCGGATTTTAGCTGTAGGCGATGCGTCCGGCATTCAATCTCCGTTGAGTTTTGGTGGATTCGGTGCATTAACACGTCACTTGGGAAGAATATCATCCGCTCTCACCGAAGCACTCGAACACGACTTGCTCCACAAGGATGACTTGGCCGAGATTAATGCCTACACGCCCAACTTGAGTGCCGCGTGGATGTTTCAAAAAGCCATGTCGGTCAGGATGGGCCGGGATGTTGACCCCAAGTTTGTTAATAGGCTATTGGCGACAAATTTTCAGATTATGCATGACATGGGTTCAACTACAATGATGCCGTTTCTTCAGGACGTGGTCAGGATTGACGGTAAGACGAATCAGGCCTTTGGTAATATACCCCACGTTTTTGCTGAAAATTATTATTGCCCATCACGGTGTGTTGTTCGACAGGCCTTCTTGGCTCTCTTGCGCGCAGCTTTGCTGCGGATCCCCTCTTTATGCCACAAATCGTTGCACACGTTGGCGTTCCCACCTTGGTTGAGTGGCTCGGGCATGTTGGAATGATCGGTCTTTATACTTTATTGCACACGTGTTCTTCGGCGATTGAGCCATTTGTTGACAGGATACAAGACCCGAAACAGAGATTCTTGTGGAGGCGGAGAATGGATGCCTGGAAGTTTGGGAGTGGTAATGACTACATCTTTGATGAAAATTAGACATGGCGTAACAGTATCTAAGCGGACATCAAGTTGTAGTATTTCTTTGAGAAGATTAGTCTCACGTTAGTTCTATTTACAATTCCGCAGCCACGCTCTCCTTCATACCAGTCATGCGCCCACCTGCATCCTCATAAACGTTATAGGCGTCGGCACTATCGACAAATTTACTTCCACCATCAGCCATCAATTCCGCCAAGAGCTCCGCTTCAAAATCCTCCTCCTCGTTGCCCAGTCCCTCCTCGCTGAGCCATCGTTCCGCGTCGAGTGCTGCCATTGCTCCACTACCCGCACTTGTGATGGCCTGGCGGTAGATACTGTCCGCAACATCACCGCAGGCGAAGATTCCAGGGACCGAAGTTCGGGTGCTGCTGCCTTTCGTTAGAACGTATCCTGGATGCTCGGGGTTGAACTCCACAATGCCCTCCAAGAACTGGGTTGTGGGCGTGTGACCAATTGCCACGAAGACTGCATCTACATTCAACTTTGTTTCCTCTCCGGTAAACACATCCTTAATGAGTGCACCACGCACCACCTTTGTAATTGGTGCATCGAGATCTACGTCATCGCCGTCGTTATTTTCACCAGGAGTTTCCAATGACTTACCGAGAACCTCTGTCAGTACGGTGTTCCATCGGATAGAAATGGAAGGATGCTCCATGACGCGTTGCGCGAGTATTTTGGATGCACGAAAGGAATCTCGTCGGTGAACCACAGTGACCGACTGAGTTGCATCAAAATAATCTATTAGTATAAATTTCTCGACGTGATGTTGACAATGACATCAACCAACTCCCAATCCACGAACTCACCTCACTCGTTCTTGCCAAAACAAGCGCATCTTCCATGGCGGTATCTCCTCCTCCAACTACAATCACATGCTTCCCACGATAAATGTGCCCGTCACAAGTGGCACAGCTACTAACACCACCCCCTCTCATCTCGTACTCTCCCTTGACATTCAACCAATTGCTCTCCGCTCCCGTCGCGACAATTACGGTGTGAGTCTCGATTGTGCTAGAATTGGTCTTGACCCTCAGAGGACGCGAGGAGACATCGATCCCAATCACGGTTTCCGCTTCAAAGACTGCCCCGAATTTGATGGCCTGCTGTCTCATCAGAGAAACGACCGCAGGACCCGTCACATTGAACAATCCGGGGTAGTTCTCGACATCGACTCCTTTGCCCTGCAACTGTCCTCCCATTGGTGGCGCGATCACCACCGGCGTGAGGCCTGCTCGCGCAGCATAGATGGCAGCACTGATTCCGGCAGGACCGCCGCCGATGATTGTGACTCGTTCGGGGAAGGGAGAGGGCGACCAGCTGTGTTCGAATTCAGCCTCATCATCGTCTTCATCCTCGACTTGGGCTTCTCGCTCTGCGTCGATGCGTTTGTCAAGTTCTACCATGAGTTCTTCCATCGTTGCCAGGTGAAGATTTGGTGCGTCGTTCGTTCCTCTGGGCTTTTGCTTCTGTTTGGGACTGGCATCGGCCGATGATTCCTTGTCTTCTTTGGGGTCCTCCGGCTGAAATCGTACTTCAGTGTTTGGCCCATTGCCGTACTTCTTCTTCAAACTCTTGACCAAGTTTCTAGCTGCACTACCCACACAAAGTTTGTCGGTGTTTCCCTCCTTGACCATGTCACTACATTTACTGTAAACCTTTTCCACATCCTCAACCGACTTCGTCGCATCCTTCTCAGCATAATACCCAGCCAAACTCTCCCTGCTCAATACAAAGTTCTCCCACTCGGCACGTTGAATAACATCCTTCGTAAACTGCCTCAACTGCTGCTCCCCCGCACCACTAAACTCATTCACCTTCTTCCCATTCAAAAAGAATTTAAACGTTGGTAAACTCCTCACCCCATACCGCGAACTCAACTCGTACATCGCATTGGTGTCGACCTTCACAAAGACGGCCTGGCCCTCCATCTCCTTGGCGAGCTTTTTGAATATGGGCGCGATCATGCGGCAGGGTCCGCATCCGTCGGAGTAGAAGTCGACAATGACGGGGAGGCCGGTGACGGTGGCGTGTTTGGAGAGGAGTCGATCAAATTCGTGGGTGGAGCGAATGTGGCGGACGATGGGGCGGGCGAAGGTTAGGGAGAGGTAGCTTAGGAGGAGGAGTCTGGTGAGGGATTCCATCGTTATTTTTTTGGGTTTTTGAAAAAAATAACACGAGCGCGCTGACGAGTATAGCGAAATCGGACACGTGGAAATTAATGCATACAAGTTGGCAGAAAGATACGGGAAATAGTATTTTTAACACAAATTCGCATAATATGAGACTGGACCGAATATCAGTCGTTTGGAACCCGACACAACATCATCATCATCCTAAATCCTAATAATATTTGGCAATGAGGTTTCAACGTTAATTACATTCGAACCGCCTTCATCTCACGAATCTAATGATAGTATACATCGATAAAGAGACGCGAGATGGCGGAGATATTCGTTGGGTTCCAAAGGGAATCCAAATGTGACAGACGACTCGTATTCTTAGGAGGTGGCAAGTCAACAAGAGTGCGATGAGTTAAACCAACCGTAGAATCCAAGAATGATACCCTACTTACTTTGAAGAATTGACTTGGAACGTTAAGTGACTGTCTATCATAATATCATCATCATCTGGTATTCTTTTTGCTCTACGCACCATGAACCATTGGTCCATGCAAATATATTTCCTATGTCAGACATAATATACTTTAGTGTTGAAAATTCGGAAGAGTGTGAGCAAACCCAACGTAAAAACCAACAATGATATTATGTAAGTAGGATTGACTTATGGACCTCTTAAGAGACTGGTCTCATCTGATCATTATTGCTGTACACATCATGAACCGTTTGTCCATGCAAACATTTTCCATGTCAAACACAATACCCCCAAATTCCAGCCCTGTACAGCACACATGAGGGGTTACACCTCGAACTCTTCCATCTGCCTCAAGGCAGCTGAAGTAGATGCCAGCTTCTCCATCAGCATGGAAACCTCAGCCTGCTTCATTCCCTTCTCCACTGTACCACTCTGGCCACTTGCTTGAAGAACTTCCAATTGATACTTGGCCTCCTCAACGCGGAAAAGGATGGCTCCGAGGGCGCTGCTTGTCATGGATCGCATTTGACTCATTTCATCAAATGAGAGGGCGGATTGATCGTCTAGGCACTGGCCGGCACCACATACCAGTAGTGGGAGGCCATCTCTGACAATGTTGGAGATGCAAAGTTTATTGGACAACTTGTTACCGATGCTTGGAGTTACCTGGGATGAGTTAGGTTGCTGTTCATAATATTGCCGTTCATAATGCACTGTTTTTAAGGTCTCGGACGGATGAACTTGCATGGAAGCCATTGTTGGGTTCGAACATAGAGCAGCCTTTAAGATCATGGGACATGCTCTATTGATGCAGCCGCACTCTGTTGAATTGGGTGGTATCATTTGAATTCCGCCGCAAGTCCCACACAATGAAGACCCCTCACCCAACCTCCAACCCAACATCATCCTCTGTCCCGCCTCGTTGGCGTTGTCGTCGAAGCAAATCGCTGGTGAGTCCACCATCATTGGTGCATTCAAAAGCTCATTCAAGGGATTCTTCCCACACAAGATACACACATCCTCTGACTCGACAGTTTCCGCCACCATCGGCATCTGACACTTTTCACAGAACGAATCCCTCATTGTCCACCCCATGCTCATCAAATAACTAATCTCCTGGCTAACTAGCGCTCGCTCCGCCTCGATGACCTCAGGACTCTTAAAGGACGCGTACGCCCCATCGAATCCATTCCCACATCCACCGCACACTGCGCACGAGAGAGGTCCATTCTGAAAGTGAGTCAGAGGGGTACCCCTGCAGTTCGAGCCTTGACAATTCTCGGAGGACATGACCCACCCATACTTGAGACGTTCGGTCAAAATGGCTCTACCATTGGAGACCAAGTCATCCCACAACACGATGGTGGGTTTCTCGTTGATTCCAAGATGCTCGTAGGCCCCGTCCATGCCGTTACCCGTGCCCCGGCAAATGGTGCAGAGTTGGGGACCCTCCCCGTAGCTCACCAAAGGGGTGTTCTTGCAATGGTCTCCAGTACAATTCTCCTCCGAGAGGACCCAGCCTTCCTTCAATCTCTCTGAGAGGAGGGATCGTCCCGATGAAGCGAGGATTTCCCAATCCACACCGGAATTCTCTGATGAGATGTCAGTTTGCGACTCCGCCTGGGTCAAAGGCGCGGTATCCTTTGAGATGGCGTGGGTGTCTTGATCATCGATAATTTTCTTGGGAGGCAAATGCTGGGAAAGGAAGAGTTTGGCCTCCTCGACCCTTTCAGTGTTGGCAGGGGTGGGAATAGTTTGGATGGCATATCGTGCCTCAGCGAGGATAAGTGCAACGGGATCTTCGGGTTCATTGTAGGTTGGATCAGTAGGGGCACTCTCCGCAGTGGGAGACTTCGCCATGGTAACTTCGAAGCTTCCCTCGTTTTCCTGGATGGAGGGGTTCCTGATTGGGGGCTTTTCATTGTCGGCGCAAGCCTCTTCTTCGGGGCCCTCGGTCGTCTTGGAGCTCGAGTCCCTCATGGTCATTGCGTCAGGATAATCGTTGTCGACCTCGGCGGGGGGTTCGTGATCATCGCTGCCACTGGGCGTGATGATATCATAGGAGCAGGCCTGGGCGATTGTATTCTGATGAGAGAGGAGGGAAGTGTCCGTCTCGTCTATGGCCACATAGAGTCTCCCGCGAAGGGTGTCGTCAATGGTGTTCTCATCTCCTTCGGAAGCAACCTTATCAAAGAGGTTCGTGAGATCGCCGGCATCTGTGATTACGTGAACCTTGCACTTGAGGCAATAGGGGACGCCAGGGAAAGGATCAAGGCAATCATCCTGTTCCAGAAATGCCTTCTCGCGAGTGGCGGTGTCAAACGACATGGCCTGAAGGAGGTAGTTGGCGTATCGCGCCGATTCGAGACTATTCTCAAGAGCAGTATAGTCGAGGGCACCGCCATTGTTGACACTTGTGGCGGAAACAGGAAAGTCCGCCGAAGTGACTGGCATGATGGTCACTTCATCTGGCATTTTTTTGATTAAGGAGGATTTGCAGGAGGGGCAGCACACACCCTTGGCACACAGTTGTATTCCATCTGGAACAGGAATCATGGTCGGCTTGGTCTCAGAGAAAATGAAGGTGTCGATTGGTTGTGTGAAACACTGACAGACAAGTGTCGTAATTTTGTGTTGGTACAGTGGGTTCACTGCGTAGAGTCCTGTGTCATGATTTTGATCTTTGGATGTTGGATACAAATAATAATTTTAACATGAGAGAGGTTCGCTCGTTGGATCGGCATCAACTTTTTAACAACGCACGTATACTAGATAGGATCTCAACTAATTCAAAAATACAGCGAGCGGAACGCTCAAAGATATAATATATCCTCCTAAGTACTTATACTTGTAGTATTTCTTTCGCTAAAGGATACATTTCTCATGTAGTTTTCGATGTTTGCTACGAAGATCGCACAGAAACTTAATATTTATATTGATCAAGACTCTTGCGGCCAATCTACGTCGACTACCATACGCATACGCCAGCAACAATAATTATGTGCTTACAAAAAAGTTCGTAATAATATTATGTAGGCTTATTATCCCTCGATTTCCTCCTAATCCACTGCACCTGAAGTGCTAGCCTCCGCGATTATCATCAGCGACCTTCCCGGCTAACATGGAATTCAAATTCATACGCGATCCACCATTCCCATGCCAAAATGCATCATGACGGGTACCCGAGACAAAATAGTCAAGATAAAGGCACCGAAATCGGGTACAGAACGATTGGAGCTCGTACTGGACCCCGAGTGGAATATTGCCCCCGAGACCTCGGACGGCGTGTTGAAGAAAAACTTCCGACATGACGACCGAGAAGCCAAGTCACAACAGCATTTTGAAATCATCGAATCCCCCAGCAGCCATTCCGCATCCACCGCCGAGATGGACAATAGAAGCTCGTCCATCGAATTTCATCGGACCTGGAGTCTAGAGAGCGATGCCCGGGAGTATGACAATTCTCCGACAGATTTCGAGTGCGATGCACTGGCTCAGAGTTCCACCGTGGATTCGGATGATCCCCCGACCGACTTCGAGTATGACGCTTTTCATACCGAGTTGGGAAATAGGAGGGGTTATAGACGTGATGGGAGCGTAGAGAGTGTGGATGAAGAGGAGGAGGATTATTATTATACGGAGGATGAGTGTCTTGAGAATGAATCTTTTTTGCGAAAGGGATCGATCCGGGATGTAGGCGGACGGGATGACAGAGAAGAAGAAGTGCGTGCCCGGTATAGAAGAAACCAAAACACAGAATACGATGATGGATCTCAAAACTCTCAGTTTCACGTCAACAATGAGTCATGTGTCATAAAAGATGCCTTAATTTCGAATGTGGCCACATACAACCAGATTTCAAGTCGTGTTGATTTGGATGATGGAGTTGATGAGCGTGATCCTGAAGAGCAAGATACTAACTCTACTACTGCTGCTGATATGAATCGACAAGAAGTCATTGAAGGCAGCGCTACGTTCGAAAATTCCATGATCGAGCCTGGTATCGTTTCCGGTGTTCACAATCAAGCAGAGTGCAGGAGATCAGTATCATTTGACGGAGATTTTCTAAGCAACAGCGAATCATATCGAAGTGAAGAAAGAATAAAATCTCCTATCCGCCGTCAACAAAGTGATGATGAGACATCAGTTTCATCCGTCGGATGGAAAGTGGTGACGACTACGATCAAAGAGGAAATGACAACTGCGCCCATCCTGAAGAGATCTACATCCCCTTCAATTTTACGCCAACCGAGATACGTAGCCAACGTTTGTGAAAATGGGAATTCAAATTTGTCGGAAATGATCGTGGATCGAAGAAAATTAGAAAATGAGCAAGCAAAAACACCTCGAACATATCTAACATCTCCAACCAAAGGAGAGTCTATGACCCGTGTCCAATCCAGAGAACAGTCACATACAAATATTGCAATGTCTCGTCCACAGACACAGGTACCAAGGGGACCCGAACACATAGCGGATGAAAGACGACGTCCAATTTATGAGCCGTTGACACGTCAGCAGCAGCCAATACAACAGACCTCGGATGTACCATTGGGGACCCACACAGATGCATCAATTGCGTATACACCTAGTGGTTTATCTGGCTATTCCGAGGCGATGCAAAGTACAGCGGCACTCGATGGAAGCATCAAAGAGCCAAAGAAGAATAGAAGAATATTATTTCGGTTTCGGGCGAAGAAAAATTCCGATTCGGATTGTTCCGCATTGAATGAGACGAAACTCACTAAACCAAAGTCTCGTTTAATACCCAGGCTTTTTCGCTTTAAAAACAAGTCATCTGTTGTGATCGACGATGACGACCATGTTGGCATTGCTACGGAAGAAAACCCCATCACAATAGTAGAACCGAATAGTGGGCAACCAGCCCAACAGATGGGGACAGAAAAAAATCGACCATCACTTCCTTTGAATCACCCGAGTCAGTCCGAACGAACTCCCGAAAATGAAGTGGCATCCTCACATGATTCAGTTTCTTCTGAACAATTCCATCATTTACGCTATTCGCCTATGGAAATCCCAAAAAAGAAACCTTCGCCGCATCCCCGTCATTTTTTTCCAAATTCTGTGGAAGTCCCTCAGAGACGTAACCGATCTACTAGAATGGACGCTGAAAACCCGTGGGCCCGGACAGGTCTTGACGTAACGACCCACTCGGAGTCAGCACCTAGTGAAGTGTCAATGCAACCAAATGAAGAAAGAACCCCATCATTCTCTAATCGATCATCTGACCAGATGGTCTGTCAAAATATGGCTCAGCCTCCATTGGAGGAATCCGCTCCAGATTTTAAAACTGATCCGCCTGATGGTTCGTATAACCTCAATGGATCGGGAATGCCATCGTTCCGGTGGTGGACGTGGTCTCAACCGGATGAAAGCGACAAACAGCAACAAGAATCTCGATACTGTGCGTTTATGTGTGTGTTTCCTCCGTCAGCCGAATGAAATCGTTCTTGACTGGGTGTCGTTGTAGGCGGTCGATCATACTAAAGAAATTTATCCTTGATGTTCAAGGACTGAAGCTAATAATTATGTTTGTTAATTACTTTGTTAAAGCTAGTTTGTGTTCTCACTTCTCGAAATAGTAGTGATTTGATCAAATAATTTGCAACGGCTTCGTACTTCATCTTCTGTTCATGGCACGGCACCACAGTCGGATTTCATACGCCTCAAAGCTTACCCGATCTATGATTCTTGAGTAAGTCAACAAACTCTGACTTCTCCATTAATCCTACCGCTTTAGCTCCGATACCAGCCTTCTGAATTGCGGCTTTCAATTCCTTTACGGACATTTCCGACGGATCCTTCAGCTTTATTTTAAATTCATCGTTTTGAGGCAGACACTTCTTCAAGAAGGCAACCACATCGGCAAGTTCCTTCGGATTGGCCGAGTGAGCTAATCCTTCGTAGATTTCTAACTTGTAATCTGTCGCTCCTTTCTCCATAACATGAGAATGACTCTCTCTAGCTGCAGTGATTTGAACCAACGGGTCGACGGAACCATGCCCGTGAAAGATGGGTGTATGCTCCAATCCAGGAGTAATATTGAATCCACTTGCATGTGGTAGATATCCGCTCATCAAAACGATTCCCGCCAAAGAACCCGCATCTGATGGCAGTTGCATGCCCGTGTACAAACTCAGCGCTCCTCCCTGAGAAAACCCCGCCAGCACCATGCGATTGTATGGAATACCAATTTGATGTTCTGACTTGAGTATATCGAGGATTCTTTGTTGAGATTCATCGATTCCAGCGCAAAATTCATTGGAACGTTTGTCGAGACCTACGATATCGTACCAAGCTGGCATTGTCATACCCATATTCATCGTGACTTTGCGCACTGTGGCTGTGGGAAGGATGAATTTGACATGTGGAAGATTTGATGCTAGATTCTGACATTAAGGTAGAAAACAACATCCGGTAGTGGAAAAAACGAAGGGACCAATGTGATAGTAATTCACTTACTTCAGCAACACTTTCCCAACCTGGGAGGAAACAATGTTATAATTAGTTGACATCAAAATGTAAAATGTGGACTGTGAATCGGAATGAGTATTCGCTCACCTTGAGCTGTATCACCCAGACCATGACACATAATAATTGTCGCGCTCTGATCTGCTTCGTTTCGAGGGGAGACAACGATCGTACCACTCGAATCTCTGCTCTTCACGGACGGCATGGCTATGCGGGTGTGTGGTCGCTTTTGATAGAAGTGGATAACGGGATGAATAGCACGTTGCAACAACAACATTACTCTCCCTCTAGGTCGTAGAGCCGAGACAGAGCTTTGTCACTCGATATTTTAGGTAGGTTAGGTAGGTACCTACCGTCTGTCATAAGTGCTTAGAAGATACTCCGGATGAACACAATTATGTATCCAAATCCATCTCTAGGATACCGTTCCAGATACAAATTTTCTTTGCAGTCCGTAGAAAACATACATACGTGTTGCTTACGTTCGCTGAAATCCGGATTCTATCCCACTTGTCACATCATCTCATTACTCGAACTTGGGTGAACCTTCACACCCATCATCGCATTGGCACCTGTTATTGGCACTCACAAAATAATAATAATATGATGAACCGACAGGACCATCAACAACTCATCCGGAAACGCCCCCGTCTGCCACTTCTGGTGATAGCGACCGCTTGTATATCTTCCTTGATTCTGCAATTGAGAATGACAGATATTTTTGCAAGTGTTATGAACACCCCGTACTACATGAGTAGAATATTCGAAGATGAGGCTGACTACATCATTCGGAAGTCATATCAAAACTCATACGCACACATTTTGCCGTGCGAAACTTCCGTTTCTGCAGAACAATGCCTCGATAAAACACACAAATATTTGAATCCTCAAACTGAAGAAGAAATTAAAGCTCTTCCCGAGAACATTCCATGGTGGTTTCAAACTCTTTTACGAGATTCGCTGCAAAACGGGCTTTTCGGAGTCTGGCACCATTTCACTACGTTGGACCCAGCGTTGAACTTTTGCACGATTGAGAAGAATGGATCAACTGAATGGATACGAGTTTTTTGTGAGATGAATGGTCATGAATGTCCTGATGTTGAACCGTCTCGTTGTGTTGACATTCCAGGTAGAGAATGTGCATGGGAAACCAAAGATCAATTGCCAGCGGATGCTCCGTGGGCAGTGTTTCTCCGAGATCCCCTGGAGAGACTGTTAAGTGCGTACTTGGACAAATGTTACAAAATCGATGTCAGACGCAAAGAAGGTCATTGTGAGCCGAATGTTATTTTTAATCCTGACACTGCTTCAAAGGAAGGGAAGTTTTGGCCGTGGGCATCAAGTTCTAAGATAACGGATAGTGTTCAAAACAAGATAGCATCTTTGACAGCAGATTTGGAGGATAATAAAAAGCAAATGTTTGCCGCGTATCTGGAGGTCATGCCGCTCAAATGGAATCTGCACTTCTTTCCTCAGGCGTTTTATTGTGATTTGTACAGATCAAAAGACAAGAAATATTCATTCGTGGGACATATGGGGAAGAATTTCATGTCTGATCTGGAAAAGATGGCAATATATTTTGGAGGACGACTATCACATCATCTTGACAAAGTCTTTGGATACTTATCTAGCATTGAAGTAAAGAGGAAAAACAACACAGGAAAAGAGTTTTACAATCACGCAACTCATGCTCCAGAGAAAGTTGAGATGTTTTATTCTGCGGCGACAGTGAGAAAAGCATTGGAGTATTTGTCAATTGATTATGTTACACTGGGTTTCGAAGTTCCCGAGTGGGCAAGGCAAATGTTGAGAGAAGATATATAGTTCAGGCTCACGGTGTGATATCGAGTGGTCTTGGACATTCTATGAATGTATTGTTTTACTTTGACACTGAATATTAATCAAGCTTGGTTCGTCGTTGATTTGGTATCCCTCTCCTTAGATCCACTGCCGAGTTATCTCACTTATTCGTCAAGCAATTGTACTGTGACATGTAAAATTCTTTATCATACTTCATGAAAAGGTCGACGAAACCGGGGACTTTCTCTCCTTTCCCTTTCCAACGAGTAGTATCACCACCTGTCGCCACAGTAAACATCACTCGTTCAAAATACTTCACGTTCAGACCTTTCAGACCCCAAACAGCTTTGAGAATTCCTTCCGGGTTGAAAGGTTTGGATCCGAAGTGTTGCGGAGGAAGACTGAGCACTGTTGGTAGAATGTCTAATGCATCCAAGACATCCGCTTTACCTATCACAACATGACGATCCGTGAACCCACCATAGTCTTCACCTGGAGGTATCCACAATGTTCTATTTCTTACGTCAAAGTCATTGAACCGATGGACGCATTGGTAGAAGTGATCAGAACGTGTAATTACAAACCTATCGTATC
>JALLPF010000004.1:0-31559 GCA_036939455.1 Cyclotella distinguenda | reverse complement strand
CGGCACCCACTCATTCACTTCCCCGGGTGTCCATTCCCCCGAATAAAACACCCGGTCACAACAAGACCCAATTCCCAATCCCACTAACATCGACATCTCTATAATAAGTTTACTAAAGTATATTAAACAATGTCCTCCCTATTCCGTCACGGCAGCCGTCGAAAAGGCACGACCGACGACGACATGACCATCTCCGCCTACTCCACTCGTTCCGCCTCCGTCAGTGATCGAATCATGGGCAGCATGCTACGGAACTTGGCAGTCTCGATTGGGAACAGAAATCGAAATTCGGCGCAATCGTGTGCAGATAGTCTCGGATCGGGGGAAAGTGAGGGGAAGAAGGATTTTCGTCCCAGGCTGAAAGGTCCCACCTCAAAATCGCGCAGAAGGGCGTATTCAGTTGATAGAAATGCTGCATCTCTGGGATCTAGATTGATGGAGAGTTCTAACAGGATTGATGAAGCGATGGATATGTACTCGAATGAAACATACAGTTCGTCCCAAAGGTCTAAGGGCCGGAGCTCGCGGTCGGCTGGTCTATCTGGCAGTCATCTCGAAGAAAAAGTAAACGAATCAATGGGAACAAGACTTAGTTCTGGTTTGGATTCATCCATGGTGGAATATTCACTTGCGCAATTGCATGGGATGTCTCCGTTAGAATTAGAACACGCAATTCTTAACGCGGGTATCTCCCCCGAGGAAATATCTCGTACCCTCGACGAGCTATCGAATACGGACAACGGTGCGGTGACTGTGACGGATGAACAGCGGATAGGCGCCCTAGTTATGCTATTTGTCAATTCAGGAAAACTGAGACTCGTTCGAGCCGATAAAGATTCCCGAAGGCCGACATTATTATCTTCCAATCATTCGTCTGCTTTAGATTCAGTGTTTGACGACTTGGGCGCTTCCACGATTTCCATACCTTACAATGACGAAGGAGGGGCCAGCGTAAAAAGCGGCCTTAGCTTAAGCTCAATTAAAGAAAGACAAAGAAAGTCAAAGATGGACAAAATTTTGGAGTTGCAGACGGATAATACACTCTTGAAGCATGAGAACAAATCGTTGAAGCGAACGGTGAAGAAGTTGTTTACTCAGTTGACCACTATGACCATGAAGGAGAAAGAGGCGACTACGTTGGCAGAGAAATATAAAAACGAAAGTTCTACTACTTGTTCATCAACGGGGGAGAAATCAGGTGGTGCAAATGGAGCAGATGCTGAAGTCTTAATATCGGCGGCAAGTAAGGATCAGTCCCAAGCATATAGCAGCACAAATGCCGATTCCTCTACGATTGAGCAGCTCAAGAAGAAATTGGAAGAAGAGCAGGTTGCTCATCTGAATACAGAGTTTACATTGAAGGTATGTATCTTCTTCTTTCATGAATTCATGTCGCCCCACCAATAATTATAAATCCTCATCATCACGTCAACGAAAAGAGCGAAATCGAAAAGTTGACTCGAGAACTCACAGGTGTTAAACAAGAACTTGCCGAGTCTCTTAAGCACGAACAATCAACTCGTGAGTATAAGGACACAACCTCCAAATTGAAACGCAAACTGAGTCAGACATCAACAGCAATCACAAAATTAAAAATTGAGGCGGCCTCCAGAGATAAACTGATTGACACTTTTACGAGGCTGTTGTTGGCCAAAGTTGGAGTGGATGAGGATGACACTGTCAATCCTAACGAA
This sequence comes from Cyclotella distinguenda, assembly GCA_036939455.1. Classification (NCBI taxonomy): domain Eukaryota; phylum Bacillariophyta; class Thalassiosirophyceae; order Thalassiosirales; family Thalassiosiraceae; genus Cyclotella; species Cyclotella distinguenda. Next base: position 29,865 of record JALLPF010000004.1, on the reverse strand, counting down.
GATAGTTTAGTGGAAGAGAAGATGGACGTCGCTCAGCTGGTGCCGTCACCTCTAGATTTGTTATGATGTCTAGACGTGAAAACGAATACGAGTGGGTAACTGGACGGAACTGTCGGCTGATCTTAAATGATTGTAACATTATTGTTCACAATATTTCTTAAAAACTCTCCTAGATATCCTCTCTCTGGAACCAATAATGTGGTGCGGTTCTACATCCGCTGTCATTGTTCACTTCATTCCGGTCAGTACCCATTGGATTGACATCATAAAATTCATTGAGGATGGAGTAAGAACGAAGTCTGGATGCGCTGTTGACAATGATCGATCGAATCATGGAGCATATCTAAGAGATAGTTGATTGGAACGACGGAGAAAAATAATTGTCGAGACAATACCGTGATAGTATCGCGTTGAGCCTAGATACAGTTGGAGAAACAAATGGAATCATCGAAAGTTGCAATCAACCCAAAGCTGTGATTCAAAGATCAGCCCAGCTAGGTTGTATCAAAGACTACACCAGGATTCAAAATTACTCTCTCCGTGATTTGAGTCATCTAGTCAGTGTTGATGAGTGCTGATGAGTGCACCAAAAGAACAAGAGATGATTTCAGCTACACTTCAAAACAAATTGCGCCACCATCAATATCGACTGTCATCTTTCGGTCATTTAGAAAAGCCAATCCCAATACTATCAAATCCCCATCGAGCTTTTTGCCCCAGGGTTGATCGCTATCCAAAGGCGTAGTTATCGGGCGTTTCGCACTCAACATTACACTTCCCCCGACAAATGTCTGTAGCTCCACTTGAACCTCACCCCAGACGTTTTTCGCCTTTTGGGATCTCGCCAGCATGTACTGATCATTGAATAAGTTTGGAGTTATCGACATGCCGCTGCAGCCGGTATCGAAAATAACGTATAATTTTCCATATCGAAGGGACGACGATACTAACGTGGACCCGTTGACTTTGATTGAAGACGCTATGGCAACATAATGGATTGTGGGGTCACCAAACTTTCTGTTGAGATCTCGAACAAGTGGTATCGAGTTCTCTATTTGCATGGTGCGAACATGATCTCTTGTGCCCGTATTGTGAACAGTGGCACTTGATGTAGACTGTATTTGAGGATCTTGTACTTGCCCATAAAGGGTCAGAGTTTTTGGCTTTCCCTCTTATTCTCTCAAATCTAATGAAAAAGCTGTTACCTGCGACTGTCCCAAGAAGGAAGGACGAATCCAACCGTCAGTGTATTTCACCAGACCAAGAAAAATTCCTCCGGGGCCATTCATGAGAGCTTCAGATATCACACCAAATGTCATTGAAGAAGACTTAGGAAAAAGAAGCGCCAGAGAAGTTGCTGCTGCCGATTCAGTGTCTTCATTATTTAGGGTGTATGTCTCATTTTTGGTCCTGACATCGACCTGATTGAGAAACGAAAATAAACCCTCCCTCCATTCCACCCATCCTTCATTCCCGTCAAATCGCTCTTTAGTAGGTTTCAAACCCGCCGCCTGTCTACTTTCCTCCGGACGATAGCAACCCCATTGATAATCCGGCCGGCAAGAAGTTTGTGGCACCACCAAAAACGGAGATCCGGTGTCGACTATTGCACCGAATTTAGTGTTCCCAACATTGTAGGAAACGATGTACGCGGAGAGAGAGGGCTCGTAGTGAAGAGGAATTGTTAATGATGGCATCCAATCGAGTAATGGAGGCTGTGGATTGATTGAATCCGGTTTGGGAAGATCGACGGAAGCAGGGGCCGGCAAACTATCGAAGAAGACAACATTGGAAGATATAACGGAAGCGGATAACAACATATCACGCCTACAACATACTCTTGCTGTCGGATACCCACCTATGATTCGTCGTTTACTTGAGCGGTCGTGTCCACACCTTTTCTCTTCCAACCATGGATTTGTTACATCTTCGTCTGTCGTTGGTACTCGAATGTTTAACAGAACACTCTCGGATTTGAGCCAAGTACCGATACTACTACCTGATGGACTTGTAATGAAGCCAGTCGTTGACCTAACATTTATCGCCATCAAGAGAGCTAATAGCAAAATCAGCGCCTCCGACATCTTCGACAAGTCTATATTGACGTTGGCAAAGTATCGAAAGGCATAGGCTCAAAACCTAAATTAATTATTGATTGATCATATTTTACGTAGCGTGGGTTCCATGATGTGGAGTTGGCGGTAAGTATATAAGGCAAGGTATGTACGCAGGTAGATTCGTCGTCCGACATGCTAAACGTCAGAAAAAAAGGGTTAAGTAATATTCAGAATCGTAATTTTGAAAAACAAATATTTGATTCCTACGTTTAATCTTCTATGCCCTCTGTTGACATTCCAAACGATCACCCACTGCGACCGTGCCATCGTCGAACCATGGACGCATCCATCCATCCCATCCCCCTCCCATCCACCCCCGAAGATTCTCTCACCTGGGACAAGAGCATCGCCGAAATATCCGTCGTCCGCTCGCCACGTCTGACCCGTCACGGCATCGCACACGGTCGATCCGTCGTGGGCACCAACACGGACGGAACGACCCGATGGAACTCCTCCTTCGACTCCCGGGTCATTTCGCTGGCATCCAATCGAGACGGGTCCGTCCTTGCCTCGTCGACTGCTTCTCACGTCAGTCTTTTGCGGGGAAGCGATGGATCGATACTCGCATCGAGACATCTTCCCTCCCCGCCCAAATTGACATTCGTCTGTCATTCGAAATGCAATGACGTTTTGGCCGTGGTCTGCTCTCCCGATGTGGTATTGATTTCAAATATTGATGGAATGGCATTAAATTCTCAGCCTAAGGAGGCGGTGCAGCGTATTAATATTGACTCGATGAGGCTTGATCCTCCACGCAATGTGAGGAGGCTTGTTGGCGCTTACGTTGGAGAGGATACTGTTCGTTTCTTCGTTGAGGATTTTAGTCATACAGTACTAGTGCATGATTATCATTTGGGTGAAACGCGGAGCGTTATGGTATGCGAAAATATCATGGATTTGGTTGAGAGCGGATGGAGTTTCGACAGCATGGACTTGGACGATACCTCCGACAATGTCTATTTTCTTCTCGTCTCTGAAAAGGAGGGGTGTAAAAAGATGTCATGGCTCAACGTTGCAGATTTAAAATTGGTGGCACAATATACCCTTGGCACAAATGTGGTCTCCTTCAAGCCTGTCCGCGGTGCAGAGAACTGCTTGGCCGCCGCGTTCGTGACGAAGGAAGCGAGGATTCAGGTAGTCCAGGCAGCCATTGGAAGAGATTGCGCTGTGATCCTCTTTCACGTCCAGATAGATGTCGAAGTGGAGGCCGTTGAATTGGCATCGTCTGCTCGAGAGATTGAGTATTCTTTTCGTTTCTCGACGGTATTCGCGGGAGATGCCGTCGTTGTCGCCGAGTTTGCTGACAACGATGTGGTCCGGGCGGGTACGGTCCATTCGATGTTTGCCCATCAACGCTTTGATGAAGCATATCGTTGCATTGGTCGAGAATTAAACTGCGGTGATAGGGTATCCGTATCCATTCACAAGTCTACCGTTGCGCTTTGGCAGTTCCGACACGTCCTGTCGAGATTCAGAATCTCATCAAACGGTAGTGTAATTGAGGCGAAGGAATGTCTCCGTCGACTTGCTTCAGGTGCCGTCAGCGGAGGAGAGGTAGGGATAGATTGCATGGTGGATTCGGCGAAATTTCTCTTGGGGTGGCCGAGGAATCAAACTTCTATAGACAGCTCCGGTGATTGTGTGAACGTGTCACTTAAGGAAGTTTGCACGGCACTCTCAGCCATGTCTCATGCCATAACAAGTGTTACTCGTGTTTTAAATTCTTCTAGAGGGACCGAGCTGGAGGAGATGAAGAGGAAACTTGACGACAGACACACGGCGTTGAAGGGCCTGCGACACATCGCTGACGTGGATGGTTTACAACTCACCCCTTCAGATCCTTACCTATCGATTGGATCCTTGGCCGACCTCATGAATTCGCTAGTTTCCCAGGCAGCCTTCAAATCCGTTGAACGATTACTCAAATCAGATAGTGGCAAGAACATATCGCAGGATGTTATTGCATCTTCGGTACTGCACATTCCACCGTGTGTCAATCCCAGAATTTTTCTCCCCTGGCTTTGCGATGTGGTTATTCCTACTCTTTCTGTAGGACATCCGCTGCTCGAGTCGATTCGTGCGTGGAGTTGCGGTGCTGCGGATAGATATGATGAAGATGTTGCTTCCTGCGGATTGGACTATTCTATCACATTGCTCCAGGTGTGTGTTTGAACGGATTATTGCTTACTCGAGACGCGTCATCTGGACTCACGCATTGCATTCTTCATGCACTTGAACCCAAGGCAGTCAGCATGGCAACTGCTCGTCTCACTGTTGCAATGAATAAGTCTTTTGCTCATAAGTTTCAGCTCAACGCAGAAACCAATGATGACTATCTGGATGAATCCCTTCAACGGGATGGATCTTTCTTTTCTTCTTTTGATTCGAAATCTTCATTGAGAAAAATGCACACGCGTCCCACAGTTCTGAATGTAGGAATGATAAGTGGAACGAAATCTAAAGACATCAGAGTATTCTCGGCTCAACGGGTAGCGCGGCCGACGACGTCTACCGAGTCTCTAGATTCGACCCTTTGTTATTCGTCCCCTTCGATGAACTCTCCGATTGTTGTAGATGAGGAAGGCCTTGGTTATGACTGTGTCGAGGATAAACTCGTCGAAGCGGTTAGGTTGAAGGCCGCCCGAAGCCTTGGCATGACAAGGGATTGTTTGAAACTGGCAGACTATACCAACATGGGAGAGCAATATATTCTAAAGGAACTAGTAAAAGTTGGTTTGAAGCATTCTGTTGCTGGGAAAGGCGATATCGAAAAAAGAGTTGACTGTATCCGATCTTATGCAGTCGAAGTGAAGGCTGATTTTAACGATGCAGTTCATCAACACGCCATCCATCTGTGCGATAGCAATAGAGACGACATACCTAGTATATTGCAGCATACTGAGGTACTCTCTCGATGGTGTAATTCTCCACCAATTCAGTGCTTGATAGTGTTGAGAATGCTTCGCAAGGCACTGGTGAGTGTTCAACGCCCTCCCGATCTTTCTGGGCTTGCGTACCAGGCAATGAAATTGGCCAATGATAAAATGGTCAAATCTGAACTCGAGGAGGCTTGGCGACTGCTATCAATCGACTCACTAATTCGAAAATATTGCGGTAACGGTGCACAACAATATTTCAGAGTCGACGAAGCATCACATGGGATAAGACTTGTCAAGCATGTATGTCGGTACATTGACGTTGATGGTGTCTTAGATGATGTCATGGCTCTTTGTGATGCTTTCAATTCGTCGGTTTCGAGACTCGACACATTTGTCTCCCTCGTTCACCGTGTCATGCTTGAGCCGCCTAGAACGGGTTGTGGGCAAGAACTGAATCGAAGTGAACACGTGGCTTCAATTCTTCAATATCTTTACACCAGGGAATCCTCACTTGCAGAGAGAGTAGGTGAACGAATAATTGCACTTTGTGCTGAAATTCTGGAAGATTGCCAGCGATCAATTGTCAACGACGTCTTCTCTGTCAAGGCGAAACGGCAGTCTTTGGTAGCGACGTCAACAGCATGCGCCATCCTATCAGTTATGGAAGATAGGAACTGCTACGGAAAGAAAGCCAAACTTGAAGTGCCTAAACTTTTGAAAGAGTTTCAGAGACTGTCGAAGCTGCAGAATGGCTGCAACATCTTCCTTACTTTAGAAGAATTGAGAAATCCAGCTTCACGTTCAAACATTGTGTTCAACCTTTTGAAACCATGCATCGACCTGCTTCAGCAACGATCGTTTAATTTTGAAGACGGTTCGTTGCGCCAGAAGCTCCAGCCAATAATGGCCTCAGCAAAGCATTGGTGTTCCATATTATGTGACTCTCCCTCACAAGTCTCTCAATTATGGGCTAACTCAGTTGGAATTGCTGCCTCACACGTTGCGGGGTCCACAGAAAATCATGCCAGTGTCCTATTGCTGGAAATATCGGGGGTTCTCGATGAAAGGAGTGGCCAATCTTCTTTTCATTCAGCGATATCTGTGGCCTTGTCTCTCTGTGGAAGGGCATTCGCTGAATCATCAAAACTTTCCAATTTGACGTCACTCCTATCGAAAGACTCGGGAGACCTGGACGCCGCGTTGATTGCCATGAAAAGTATGGCGCAAGCATCCATGCTGCTTCGTGAGCACATCATCATGTACAGTCCTCCCTCTATGTTATCCTTGTCAATTTCATTGGCGAATTTGGCAGAATTCACATGTGTAGTATCATGCCGATCCGACCTCAGCGTTGGCGAGAAGCTTGAGACATACATAAAATTGTTGCACATTGGGAGCCACAAACATCTACAACACCACAATGTACAGAAACAATCACAATCAAAGAACATGCAGTCTCTTAGAAATGGGCTTCCACCTACACCTACTCTCCATCCTACGTGGTACGTAGGCGATGGCCTCTTATTACGACCTTTAGACGCCCTCTTCATTGGCATGGCATCTTGCGAAATGATTTTAAATTTCGAGTCCGATTCGTCCCATGGGACAGTTCGTGTGACCGATTCACATAAAACTTCTGATATTATGCACCTGCTTGAGTCGAGAGGTGCACACTCTACATGTTTGCGCTTGATCGCATTTTCTTTGTCTGTTGCACTTTCACAGAGCAATTCACGTGCTGGATTCAGTCTCCCTTTCTCTCGGTCTTCTATGAATAAAGTTTGTTCTGCTCTGGCTGAAAGAAGTTTAGGCGGGATGGAGTCTGGTCTTACATCAGGATCAATTGATACTTCATTAGCGATCTCATATTTGATTGGAGATTTGCCGAAGGAGGTCGCATTCAAGGCAAGTCATCACATCATTTTTCGTAACTCATGATCCGCAGATCATTAAATAATATCCCGATCAACGATTTTTCGGCAGATTTATCAAGCAGCTCTGCCATCCGCTATCGGAAAACGAGACTTTGCTCGAATTCGGACGTTAGCTGGTATCGGAGCATACTGTGGAGTCGGTAAATTCTCATCTGGCGAACATTTCCCATGGAACAAACAAGTCAAGTTCATCAATCAATGCTACGGATTTGCTTCCAATGCAGATTTATGGAGCGTTCTGTCGCGATACAAGGTGTCGTTCGACCCTGCCGTCTTCACTCAGTCTGACGACTCGTCTACTTCCTTGATTCAAGGATATTGCGAGACGCTGATATGGAATGCAGCGAAACATTTAAATCCAAAATCTACCCTTCAACTTGCATCCAAATTTACAGAAATATTCAATATCAGCAAGTGTTTACCTCCATCGGTCATGATTGAGTTCCTTCTCAGTATCCCGGATCACGTAGAGATGAACAAGACAGATTGCAACACAAATTGTGACATAAGGTGGGATATATTCCGTATAGAAGAAGCAGTAAGAGACTGTCTTCCAATCTTGCCAATCTTAAATCAATCTAAAGTTCTGAGGAAGTGCATCATGGCTCTGGAGCGAGATGTACGAGTTTGCCACGACTACGATCGTCATGCTATGGTAATCACGCTTTACGGTGAATGTCTTGTCAAGTTGGAAGCATTTATGAACACTGAAACGCGCCAACAAGCACATGCAGAAGAGTGTAAACGGATTGAACGACGTCGAAACGCCCTCATCTTATTATTTTCGATATTCGAGAAATACCCTACTGACGAAAAACCAAATTACATGGGACTATTCGAACGACTCCCCGGCGATCCATCAATATTAACATCGCCGAATCAGAGACGTTGGAGCGTTTTGGGATCCGATTCAACTCCAACGGTATTCGACCCTTTGAATTCTCTTCATGACGTTCTGTTAGCTGACTCGACGAACTCAATGGCGGCCTCACTGTCACCCTTGTGCAGCTGGCTTGGGCTTCCGTCCGGATACATACATGCCCGATCGCTTATTGTCCATTACCGCCAGATGAAGTTAGCTGGAGACGCTCTACCGCCTGTCGATTCTGCCATACTCCCTGTGATTAAAAAATTGGTCTCTGCACATGATCGAGCTGAGCTCGTTTGGTGGTGTTCGTTACAGTACAATAACGGTTCTGTTGAACAACTCAAGTGTCTTGATTTGGCCTATGAATACGCAACCATGGCGTCGGAGAAAATGGAATTATCTCACGACGGAGAAGAAGAAAGCTGTGCGATTGAAAGAGTGAAACGCATAGATTTGGCAAGAGCTATTTTGTCAGATCAAATACTTGTGAACGAAGTATTGACTAATAATCAATCAACTTCTGCCAAGGTGAAAGCTTTATACACAAAAATGATTCACAAAGTTCAAGGGATGTCGCGAAATAATGATAACTACATGCCTGAAGTCCTCGTCAAAGAGTTCCTCGTGCACGGTTCTATGATGGCTGCTGTGGCATCCCTCGACGAGAATGATGGATTCGCAACATGTCACTTTCGCTCGCTTGCAATCCTTGTTCATGACGCATGCAAATTGCTATCTACACGATATTCCCATATTAATATTGGGAAATGTTCGAGGGCACTGACTCGACGTTGGATGATTCATGGAGATGAAGTGAGTAGTGACTCTGCCGCCTATGGGGAGGAAGATAGTGCCAATTATCATGGACCTCTCCATGAAGAACATGAAATTGTTCAAGCAGCAAACAACAAAGACATAAAAGATGGAAGCGACGAAATCACAAATGAGTTCATAATGGATATTGGAAGTATGAATATCAGTTCAGGCGATCATGTGTGGTCAAATAGCAATAACATTTCAACTCAGTGCGAGCGGAATGGAATAAGATCGAGTGAGGAGCCTTCTGCGTTCGATTTTCTGTCGTCGCAGAGAGAAGTATCCGATCATCAATTCAGCCGAGTTGCTCTCCGCATAGCATTCCTCATGTGTTTCGCTCAAGATTATCATCAACGTGCCGATGATGCTAGCAGCGACGATGAAAATTCCGACGCTAACATTTCTAAAAAGATGGGAACAAAGAGGGATATGATCAAATCGAATTCCAATCTACAGAAACATCGTCAAAAGTCGATATTTTTGGAAGGAGATCTTGCCTTGGCACACGCACGTGAACTTCTTGGAATCGTCTTTGCAAAACAAGGATGTTCATCCAGTGCATTTCTTCTAGACGACAGCCTCGAAGACAGTATTCTCCTAACGGGATTATCAAACACTTTTGTGAAAGATAAAGTAGGGAAACAACACAAAGCGCTCTCGTTCGCAATGCGTCACCGAGCCCTAAGAGTAGCTTCTATTCTCTGCCCTCACAATATCCTGATCAGGGTGATTCTTGAAGAGGGTTATTCTAGGGAATTCGACGACGATCATCTTGATACACTCGCATTCGGGTCATTTGTTGCAATGGAAGTCGAGGCTATGGGTTTGTCTTTGCCTCATTCGGATTTGGTACAGCTGAGCACAATGCATTTCCCATCCTATGCAAGAACTTTGTGGAGAAATCACAGAGCGGCTGCAGTCTCAGGGGGCCGGTTACAGTTGTTGCTACTAGAGCTCTCGATCAGTCATCACAAAACAGTCGATTGGGATCTGATGATATTAATGTTTGTCGAGTTGACTAAACGGGAATTGCCACGATCGCTACTACTTGCATGTGAATGTGCTGTTCAATCGAATGCAATTGATATAGCCGCATCATTGGGACGAGCAGATGTGATCCAATGTGTTGCTGATGCTCTGAAGAATACTACAAGGCTGATTTCCCAGGAGATTCAGGCAAACGTGGCGACAGAAATATTGAATGAGGCTCAATGCTTCTCTACAATTTACAGCCTTGTCTCCGTCATCAATGTTGTGAGTGTTCACATAGATCCAATCTATTTTATTGAGGCGCTTACTGCGCTAGCGGGCCACCGCATGGTAAAAGAAAAAGCTGAACTGCGCCAAGGGTTGCTTGCAGCCGTAGTGAGGATTACTAACCACTTGGTTGAACCAGTGGCATTTTCCAAGGCACGCTCGATCATTAGAATAGTTGATCCTTTCATTCTACCACACATAATCTCGCCACCAAGTGTTATTTCATCGTCCTCTTCTGAGAAAGCAATAGAAACATACGAGAATTCATTCTGTCCCGAGGACAAGATTGAATGATTCAAATATTTTTACGAGATATCTTCGTTTTGATTTATATGTATCTTGTTGATCATCACGTTTCTTAGCATAGTAACTATTTTATATATAGTGAGAATGCAATCGTTAGTAAGACTGTGAGATGTCTCTATATCCCCATCAACAAAAGACTGAAGTGGACACGTACAGTAAACATCATGTTTCGCTCTTTCGCTAGTGTCCTCTCATCGTAGTTGGCAATTTCGTTGCTTGTGCATCTGAGACTGCAGCACGAAGAATTGTGGCATTGAACTTTGGCTCTGCTCGAGCTCTTTCACTGCGAAATGGAAGTCCGTGATGCTATTACTCTGACCGACCGGACACCTTCATAGAACTTGGCGTGCAGGTAATGCTGGGGATCCCATCGGCTTTGGTGCCGCTTTTCAGGTGCATCTGCCTACCTACCTCTAGGTAGAATATTAGCGATGCATGAAAGATAGATTTCTCGATATATAATATTATTGATAATCGATGATGCAATTATTTATGTAAGATAGTGGAAGTAGAGAAATATTTTTGAGTTTTATAATTCAGGAAAGATTTACTTCCCCCATGACTCATTAAAAATGACACAACTTCGACGCACCTACGAGCGCACCTCACAATGACGATCACGACAATAGAATTCGGAGCAATCATATCAAAGAAAAATTCTCCAAAAGCTAGACATTTATAAGTCTAAACGAAAATTACACATCCCATAGGCCACCTTCGATCGACGAAACTGTCTGAATACATAAAAGATGGCGTCGTACGGAAAACACGAGTATTGGGAGCAGAGATACAAGCGGTGGGTAAATCCATTTTCCTCCGTTAAGTTTTATTACGTCTCGCCTTCCTTCGTCGACCTAAATCCGTTTAATCGATCGATGATTATTGTGCGTATCCTATCATCGCATCGATAATAGAGATAACGGATCATGCGAGTGGATCGCAAGCTGGGATATTCTCGAACGTCTCCTCAAATCCAATTTCCTATCGTGCGGCTCCGCACCATCGCCGGGTGGTGAGATCCGCGTTCAGAATCTGAGTCACTACTTGACGGCTCCCCATCTTGGTCCGTTGCTCGGTATCAATGATAATCGGGCTGAGTGTGTCATCGATGAGGAACTCGAGTATTGCGAACCCGACACTCGCGTTCGAACGGTAGAGTTTCCTTCGCGAGAGAACGCGCGTGTGCTCAATGTTGGTTGCGGGAACAGTCGTCTTTCCGCCGATATGCTTTATCATGGATGGACGGATATTGTTAACGTTGATTATTCTGCTGTTGTAATCGAACAGAGTAAGAGGACTCCACGTCCTTAATTTATCATTCGACATTCGTCATTGTTCACAAATTCGATCATCCCTCTCTGTTTTTCGTTTTCGGCAGTGAAAACGAAGTACGCCGATGAGTTCTATACCGACCTTCAGAGCTGCATCGAGCGCGATTACATGCTTCGGTACTCGCTCGGTCTGGAGTCTCGCGACGACTACTCACAGACAAACACAAGTCATGCACCACTCATGATATTTGAGCACGGGGACATCACCAAAGGAATTCAACATCTGGACGAGTCCTTCGATCTCATCATTTGTAAGAAGACCTTGGATGTCGTGTTGTGTTCGGCCGGATCTATTGCTGATGCAAGAAAAATGATGACGGAATGCTTTCGTCTTCTAAACAAGGCTCACGGAGTGATGATTTTGCTATCGTCGGCGAAGCCAGAAGATCGTGCGGTATACTTTGAGAATGATCCGTGGACTGGCGTTCTCAATGTCAAATTGCCGTGCCATGAAAATGCCGAACATGTTCAGAGGAAGAGTCACGACAGGTGAGTTATCTGATAATTAGAAAACGTGACTTGTTTGAAACTATTGCCTCACCAAATCTTGAATTGACAGCAGGAAGAAGATGGAGCGTTACGCCTACATTCTTTATAAACATTCCGCTTTGAATGAGCACACGAGCAACTGATCATCGCTATCCAACCAAATGTGTCAACGTGTAGCGGCTATTTTACTTTTCTGGGTTGCTTCGACCTCTGTACGGTTGCCTCAAATGACGCCGGCCTCCAGTTGATGTAGTTCTACTTCTTAATTAATAAAAACTATTGTTACCGATCCTTTATATTCGCAAAGCAGAAATATTCACCGAGTGTTCTTCTCTGCAATCAAGAAGACAGTATTCTCCTGACAGGATTGTCACACACTTTTGTGAACGATAACGTAAGTAAGCAACACCGAACGCTCTCTTTTACGATGCGTCATCGAGCTATGAGAGCAGCTTCCAATCTCTCACCTCACAATATAGTAACTACCGTGATTATTGACAAAGAGACTCGCTTTAGTTATTATAGTGATGATCATCATATCGAATTTGGTGCAGTTGAGCAAAATGCACTTCCCATCCTATTCAAGTCCTCTGTGAAGAAATTACAGAAGAGCTGCAATGATAAGAGGCTGTTGTTCGTATAACTCTCAATCAGTCATCACAAGAGAGTCGAATGGGCGCGAATGATATTAATATTCGACGCATTGTCGAATCAAAAATTGCCGCAATCGTTCTGCTTGCATGTGAACACGCTGTTCAATTGGAATAGAATCGATACAGCCGCATCACTGGGACGCGAAGATGTGATTCAATGTATTGCTGATGCAGATCATCACTAAGCTGATTATCCATGACATTCAGACAACGTGGCTATGGCATCATTGAACTCAATGGTCAATCTAATCTCCATCGTCGTCACGTTTTGAGTACTCTCATGGATCCAATCTACTTTACTGAGCAGTTTATCACGTGACACCGTCTTTGGACTGGTTCGTGTTAATCACGTTGAGCGTAACCCTCAATAGGAAAATGCCCAATTTCTTGCAAGCCCGAGAGATTTCTTTGTTTTCCCATCCACACCCGACTGAATCGGCCCTTGCAACGCATCAAGCCCTACGATATCGCATGCCAACTGTTTCGCCCGCGCCCTTTCGTCGTCGTCGACAACTTCGTTGGTAACGGCAACCGATACCGCAGCACGCAGAATATTGAGCATGAATACTTGGTTCTGCTCTAGCTCTTCGACTGCGACATGGCAAAGTCCGCGATCCTCCGATTTTGACTCAACCCCTTCAAATAAGTCAATCGTCTTTCTGTGGATTATCAATCTTTCCGCGTGATTGCATGTCTTCTGCGCGTCCCTCAAGTACGCGGACAACAACAGCTCAATGTCCGATGCTCTGGGTTTGAAACCACCGCCGTGAAGTCCTTTCTTTCTGTACGAAACCGCAGCGCTCCATATATCGTCGGCGACATCACTTCTCCCTTCTTTTGCAGCGGCTTTCAATGCCTCAAGCCATGAAACGTCGTTTGCTTCGATCCCGTCTTCGTCCATTCGATGAAGGACGTCGAGTGCCTTTGTGACGTCTCCCGCAAACGAACACGCTCGTAAAAGTGAGTTGTAGCACGCTAAATCAGGGGTTACACCTGCCGCCTTCATTTCTTGAAACACAAGGAAGACTTTGAGGAGGACTTCTTGGCCGCTGTCACTTTGTCCTGATTCTTGAATCATGCAGCGCATTAATTCGGTGTACAGAACAATTGAGTTTGTTGTGTTGCAGCCATTATTTGCCGAGTTTCGATCTAGGGTGACTAATTTGTCAATAACCTTGACTTGCACTCCGCCAGTCGTGATGATGTTGGTATTTTCCTTCTTTGCAATGCTCAACGCACTGCTCATTAAACTGGTGTACATCACCTCACCTAGAAAGAATTCGGACGATCAATTATTGCAAATGCAACATGAGTTGATTCCCACCAATGAAGCGTCAAGCAGGATGAACATCTTCTCACCAGGCGCCATTCCTTCTTCTTTCATATATTTCAGCACATCCAGAGTATCACCTATCCTACCGGCCTTCATAAGGTTGTCCGAAAGACAGCCACACGTGACGGCATTCGGCTTGACGGAGAATTTTTGCATCGCACTAAAGAGTCGCATGGCCGTATCTAACCTTCCAGCTTTACCGCAGGCGTTTATGGCTGCTGTCCTTTGGTGTTAAGACGTTATCGAGTGAGTTTGGTGCCCAGTTTGGTCACGGTGAATAAATACTAGGGCGGCGAGATTGGACCTACCATGCCCCGACCTCGTTGAACAAAGGTCTATTTTGGAATAAGTTCGACTCGGCTTTTCGTCGTAGCATTATTCGGAGGCCGTTCAAGGCTAGATCAAAGCGACCGCATCTACTGCACCTGTCAACATAGCACATGAGATGAAAGAGAATGATTGATTGGTGTATCGGTCATCAATAATAGAAAATAGGGAATAAACTGCTCGTACACGTCAATGAGGGCACAGTAGGTAACTCCGTTAGGAATGATCCCCTCCGAAATCATTCTATGCAGCAAATCAAAAGCTTTGTCGGGATCCCGTTCCCCACCACTTCTCACGTCTCTCCTCTCCTGTCCATGCTTAGTCTTTCTCGCAACGGTCGAAATAAGAATGGTGTAGGTTCGAGCATCGGGAGTGACCGGTCTCTCTCCCGTTATTTGCGAATGAGACGACATGAGCTCGAGCACTTCCAGGGCGGCGCCAAGGTCGCCCGCCTCCTTACATGCGTCGGCAAGTGTATTGTATGTCACCACTGTTGGGGTGATGGGTGGGATCTCCTCCTGCAATTCAATGGTTCCCGAGGCCGTGGATCCGAGCATTGAATTGAGAATCCAGCGGGCCGTTGTATGATCTCCTAATTTTGCATAGGCGTTCATGAGCGTATTGCAGAATATGACATCGGGGACGATGGCGGCCTCTTCCACCTCTAGCTTACGCAATGTGTCCGCGTTTACCATGTTGGTAAGTTTGGAGGTACGCCCATCCCTCTGTTTACGAGAGATAATGTTGGCATAAAAGTTGGGCTGGTTCTTCATTAGATTCCAAAGTCGTATGGCAACTCGCGGTTTCCCCAAGCTGACAGCTCGGGACATTAGAGTGGAGTACGACACCAGAGTGGGTGCTGGGGGATCTGAAACCAAGTCGGTAAAAAAAGTGGAAGCGTCATGATCAATATTCTGACAGACATTCTCCTTATCCAATCCAGATAAGACATCATCGTTGTTGTCACGCGATGAAAATATTCCCCCGCCACGGTAGATTTGTCGGTTGATTGACACTGATTTTCTCATTTGTGTAAACAGTTTCAACGCCCGGCGGAAATCCCCATCATCTCCAAAGGTTGCAATAGCTGCATTGCATTGTCGAATGGATGGAAACAATTGGGGTGAGGTATGCCATTTTGGAGATTGTATGGTTCTGGTGCTGGCGTGTTCGAGAGCATTGTATAATGTTTGTTCAACGAATTCCGCTTCCTTCATTCTGGTGATTCGAAGAATTTCATCATTGTTTTTTGTATTATAAGTATTTGATTTGTTGAATTCTGTTTTCTGTGGTTTCTTGATACTATAATTTGATTTGATAGTCGTGAAGATCTGTTCGTGGTTTGTGACTTGCATTGCTGGTCGAAGAAAATTATGTCTTGATCTCGACCTACCACGGTGAAATCGAATGAAACTGGCATGGCCATTGATACCATTGTTTTTGATGGCTGCTGCCGTCGCCAAGAGTAATAGAGTAGAGATCCAATATGAAACGAGTACATCGTGAGAATGATGACGTAGCCTCAGAGTCCTAGTTCGAAAGTCTGGCGAAGGTTTCAACCCTTGTAATTCTTGACGTGACATGTTGACGTATCGCCAAACAGTCCAATGGAAACGGCGGAATATCCCTATGATAACGATAAACTAATGTCTTCGCGTGATTCGATCGCTGTTGTCGCTGTTGTCGATGATCTACCCATGATGTGATTGTGAATCTTCTGTACCATCATCTTCTGTGAAGGTGTGGGCGACTACCGTGATTCGTGATCTTCTGGTGGCTCGCCGCTACCCCCCAACCCAAAGGTATAAGGTATGTATAAGTAGGAGTTACACTTTAGTATAGGTTCGTATCCATCGGTATCGAAATAACGATACGACAACGGTTGACCTGTAAAGGACTATAGGTAAGATACCTACTTATAGACAATATTTTTTTTTATATTCTAAATACTATGAATTTTTTAGACATTCAACAGACAAGAGTGACTGTGGTTAGGTTAGATTTCATCCTGCATTGCCTTTTTGTACAATTTGATTAGGAAATGCTGGCCTATATAAATCGGACCGTCTTTCTTCCTTTGAGAGCTTCGGCTGTAGTAAATGTTATATTACTTATTTACTTTTACATAAATGAATAAGTACTCTACGTAAGTAAGTAACATCATAAGTAAGTATAAGTAAATATTTAAGCAAATACTATAAGTAGTACTTAAGTACTTATTTCTTAAAAAGTGAATCCAACAACAGCAAACAGCAAACAGCAAACTGTCAAAACTACCATACCCCTCCAATTCTCAACATGACCACCACCACCAAGTCAAACTCAACTCCAACCCAGGTAGCCCCCATCCTCACCCCCATCCCCCTCCCCGCCCACGACTACGACCATCTCCACACACTAACCTCCCTCCTCGCCTCCCTCTCCGCCGCCACCTCCTCCTACGACGCCGTCGCATCCTCCCTCCTCACCACAACCCACCTCCAAACCCAGCGCATCCAACTCATCCGCCAACGCGTTGAACAATGCCGCCACTCCATCGCACGACTGCACCAACTCCACCCCAATCCCATCCACGTGGTACATCCATCCACCTACGCGGACGCCCTCCGCTCCATCCAAGAGCAGCTGGTGCAAGTGGAATCCCCGGCGGATACGGCACGACTCGCCGCCGACACGGCCGTACGCACGGCACTCCGTCGCGATGCCGTGCTGGACGATGGTCTGGCCATCCCCTCGGATGCATGGTTGGATCAGCCGCTCATGGGGATCGGCTTGGGACATGCGCTGCGCGTGGCGGAGGATCAGAGGAGGGTGCCGGTGTTGATGGGTCGGGGGTTGGAGGAGGAGTATATTGGGGTGTTGGATGGGATGGTTCGGGTGGAGCCTCCGGTTAGTTTGGCGGAGGTTGTGGTGAGGGAGGAGGAGGGTGAAGTGTTGTTGTCGTCGAGTTCGGGGGGGAGGGGGAGGGTTACGGCGGCTCAGAGACGGAGGTGGCTTGTGCAGCAGAGGAGGATGGAGGGGCAGAGTCACCTGGGAACAGGGTTTGGGGAAGGGGAGGAATCCTCAAAGGCGAACGCGAACAATTACTTACATAATATGAGTATTGTAGGAAGGCAGCAGCCAATCAACGGGAGTCAACCCTATCTCTGTGAAATACTACATGATTCCTACGGGATTGGGAATGAGCCGCCAAGGGGATTGGTGGATTGTGATGGATTTTCGGCGCGGGGGGTGAGGGAGGGGGGGACGGAGTTTTATCCGACGCCCAGCTCTGTTGCGGATTTGGTTGTGTTCAATACGACGAGGGATAGTTATGGTTTGGCCAAGAGGAGGGCTGCTGCTGCTGCGGCGGCAGTGGGGTCGAGGGTGGGTAGAGCAGGGAGTTAGGTTGATGGAATTGACCATTTGAAGTTTTTGGTGAGAGAAATAATAGTAATAATATGTTACTACTGTACCGAGTGTGGAATGTTTACGACCCATGGTTCAAGCATATTTTTGGAATGAATTGGGTATTTCAAAAAATTAAAATATTAAGTTAAGTACTTACTGAAGTACTTAATTAGTCGTAGAATTATAATATTATTATCCTTAAAAGTAATATGAGTATTCATTACATTGGCACAAATCAACCGAACTTGAGATTCTTCCGCTTGCGCCCACCATCCCTCCCACCACCCTCCCCCAACCCAGCCCGCATCACATCCCTCTTGGCCTTCTCCCTAACTCGACCCAAATTCACCTTCCCATCAACCTCCTCCTCCGTCGCCCACTCCAGCACCAAATGTCTCCCGTACAAATGGGTCCCCGACAACGTACTCATCGCATTCCGAGCCTCCTTCCCAGTCAAAAACTCGCAAAACGCAAACCCGCGGTGGGTACCATCGAACTTCTTCGGGAGACGTACTCTCTTGAGTTGACCGAACGAACCAAAGAGTTGGAGGAGCTCGGAGCGGGTCGCTTCGAATGGAACGTTGCGCACCATTATTTTCGTGCTGTTCGATGATTTATCGGGTTGGGGTTTGGGTGTCACGGTTCTGGAGGATAATTTCATTTCCAGCGAGTGACCATCCACGCACGTTGATTGGAGGGATGATATGGCGTTTTTCGCTTCCTGTTCGGTGGGGAACTCGACAAACCCGAACCCCATGGATAATTGCTTCGGGTCATTGGCAGAGTATTGTTTCTTGATCGGAGCGGCTTTCGTGGGGATTTTCACTGCACGAGGATTGAAACCGGCTTTGGAGAAGGCTTCTTTCAATTGTTCTTTGGTTGTGGAGAAGTTGAGATTCTTCACAAAGATGGATTGGGCGTGTTCGGATTCCGTTTCATGATCGTCCGTGTGAACCAAATCTTTCTTTGTTACGCTTGGTTCTGGTGTTTCGGTTCCAGCCTTTTCGAGAGTTGTGTCATTCATGACTTGTCCTGTCTTTGGCCCGTCCGACTTCATCAATGCCCACTCAAGGTACAATGGAACATGTTTGAACCTTGTATACGCCAATTTTCGAAAGGCGCGGCGAGCATCCGTTGCATGACCATACTCCACCAGCGCCGCAGTTCTGGACGGTGGCAGCAGTATCCTCTGAGGATCATCTCCACCAATCCCATGAAATACTTTTGTCAAGTCTTCCACCGAAGTATCATAAGGGAGGTTTTTGACCAATATCATTGTTGCACTTCGTTTCGATGATTCACCCCGGACTCCCTTTCCCGAGTCACCGGCTTCCAGAGCTGCAATGTCCACACCGTGCGTCTCGAAAAATGCAACGTTCTCGGATATTATTTGAGTTTCCGCCAATGCCAATCGAACCGCAGCATTGCCGGACGATATTCCGTCTTTGACATTCAACAAGTCTCCCTTGGTTAATCCCAACCGATCGGAAACGTTATCCACTACGGCATCTCCGCGAAGAAAGCTGGCGGACCAACTTTTGGTCGATTTGTCCGGCTCTTTTTGTCGTGCGAGTGATTGTCGTTCCTTGTACGTCATGTTTGGATTCGTCTCGTCATTAGCGGGTTGGTCGGAGGAAGGTCGAGCGGGAAGGATGTGGATCAGTCTTCCTTGGAAATCCTCACCATCCATTGTTTTCATGGCAAGTTCGGCATCTTGCTTGGATTGGTACGAGACAAAGGCGTACCCTTTGTTTCGTTTGGTATCATCGACTGGGATGTGAACAGTAGATACAGATCCAAATTGGGAAAATGCCTCAAAGAGCTCCTCTTCTGTGGTTGTAAATGGAAGGTTTCGAACAAATAGGCGGTCACTAAGTGCGCTGGTTTGATTGATCGTTTCACTGACATTTTCTTTGGCATCTTGATCACCCCCCTCTGACAAAGACTGTTTGATATCACCTCTTGTTGATTTTTCTTCTTTTGCCTCGGCCATCTCCTCTTCGCTGCTTGATGAATCATCGCAAACGCTACTGGACGAGCAACTGCCATCAGTACCATCTTGGTCGTCATCGTCATCATCCGCGAGAATATCCGTCTGGACTGTTTTAGATCTCAAAAAGTCCAAGTCTGAGGAAAATTCCATAGTTTCATTTCTTTGGTCACCATCAATCGCTGAATCCGGCTCAGTTGTGTGGGGCAAGCCATCTTCATCACTGTCTGAGGCTTGTCCTTCCCCCTCAACGAGAGCGTGCGGCGAAACTGTGGCACAAGATTCAGTAACACCCTTAATAGGAGCAGCGTCATCGTTGGCCCAAAATTTGGATTTGGAAACAGATGTCTCGTGTGCTCTTCCTGCGCCAGACGAAGCTGAGATGCCCATGGCCGACAGAAACTCCTCTCGTTTTCTCAGAACATGATCGGGCAGTTCAACATTTTGGCTAACAAGGCTTTCACCCTGATCATCTTCAATGTTGGTATTCGCTCGGTTGTCAGAGGATGAATCCTGCAGCAGTCGTTTTCTGTCTTGCAACTTTAGATTTCGCGATGAACCAACACTGTGCTTCGACCAAGGACGATATTCCGAATGACCTTCCTTTTTGGAGAATGCCAGGCTTACAGAGAGTTTTGACGTCAGGGCGAAGCTTTTGTCAAAGTGCGACACTGATTTTTGGGCCATCTGCGTAAACGGAAGAAGATAACAGTGAACTTGAAACAGTAGACAGTACTTATGTATTTAAACAAAACATCATGGATGTTGCATACCTCAGCGTTCTTAAATCCGACAAATGCAATCTTGCGACTTTTTCCATCCTTAGTCTTCAACATCTTGCAATCTGTTAGCGCTAACGACGGAATGTTGGTTTGGAGGTGATGTCGCACTCTTGATTCATCGAAGGATGTTGGCAAGTTTTTTATGCACACGCGGGTTGTAGATAAGGATGATGTAGATGGTTGCGTGGTCATTGTTTCGTGATGTTATCTGTGAACTTTTCTGCGGTATAGATAAGATAATGTTGCCGGATGGGTATTGTGAGATGAAAAGACGATGATCATGGTTGCGAGCTGTAGCGCATTGCGATGCCTTTCGGTGGAGCCGGACACAGGACATCATCGTACTTATACCTACACAACGTACCATCCTACCTATCCTACCTACAGCAACTCTACCTACAAACCCTGGGCATAAATCAATGGTTGTTAGCGAAGGAGGAAATAAAGGGTTATGCGCTGGGAGCAAGTGTTAGCAAGACACCCCTCTCTGGCGGGTCTCACAAGCTATTGACCGCCGAAGTGAAAGTCGTTGACACCCTGAAAATCTGTTTGCTGAACCGTACAAGAATATAACCGGTTGGACATCTTCTAAGATCGTCGCATATTTTTCATACCATGATGTTTACGACGTTGATAGCCAGCATCACCGCCGCAGTCTTCGCGACATCAATCGACATTGGATATGCGTTTGCTCCACAACCCGTTGCTCTGGAAAGGTGCATCGCTCTGAATGCCGTGGAAGATATATCGGCGGAAACACTCAGCAATTACATGTCGAAGAGCCATGAAGAGAAGTTGCGCGCCATTAAGGAGGTCGAGACGAAAAAGAATGCAGAAATTGTCGTGAGTTTTGTAAAACCATTCAATGATCGAAATAATGGACTCAAGCCTCGTTGTGGAACTTTGGAACACGATCTTTAATATCAAATTGATTCTTTCGATTTATTCACAAAGGCTCTCAAAGCCGAAGTCCAACAACTCAAATCAAGCCAACCTACATCATCTTCCCCTCTAGCTGTCTTAAACATCCCTGACGATAGATTGGAAATCGCCCAAAAACTTATATCCTACCAGTCCTTCATGTCAGAATACATCGTCAACGCACAAAATCAAAAATTGATAGCTGTGAGAGAAGCGGAGCTAAAAGCAGAAAAGAAATATCAAGAGAAACTAGAGAAATTATTATTGGCTTCAGCTGCGGCTTTGCATGAAAAGAGTGTCGACGCAACTATCTTGGGTCCGGAGCCTTCACTTTTTGAAAAAAGGAATGCGATGATTATCGCCGGAGCGGATGCCGGTAAATCTCGTTGGGGCAGCATGGAGATTGATAGAGCTAGAGAACAAGCGAAAAACTCCCACCCGGCTCAATTGTCTACACCCAACGTTGCTCTTTTGACGGAGGAACTCAGTCTGTACGACCGAAGAAACGCCAATATTGTTGCAGCGTCGAACTCTGGGAAGTCGCGTTGGGGAGATTTGGAGGTGGAGCGTGCAAAGAATAGCGTTGCAAGCGGACCCCAAGTAGTGTCCTCTGAACAAAGCCTTAGTTTGGAGGATAGAGTAAATCTCGGTGCTCGACTTTTGGGTGTTTGAGTGGTGCAATTGTGTTAACTCACGAGTCATGAACGCTGGAAAATCAATACTATTATGAATTCTCCGGCTCGCATCATATTGAGCGTGTCCCCTATCTGCTTCCTCGGATAGAATATTCGTATTTCTAACTGTGATATTTGATGCCGCAAAATTAGTGAATAGGCGTCATTGTGTAGACTCAATTCTATCCTCGACCGGGATTTTTGATCCCGTTGATGGGATTCTGCTGTACCTTTCAATAGCCTTTCAATGACGAAGCTTCAGATATTTTATATACAGGATACAACATCATGATCCCCTACATAAAGGTAAACTTTTAGCGAACAACCGGTGAGTCAAAAGAGGAATAAAGTCTGGTCGGACAATGGCGGCCTCTTTCCCGATCATAGTCATCCCTATTCTTGCGATAATCGCCAACGTTAATTCGTTTACATCTCCTCAAAATAATAAATACACTGGGCTAAACCTACTCGCGGCAAGAGTGAGAGCCACTCGTGACTCTCGGGAAAACAGAGCGACGTGCCAACATCGTCCATCGATTCCCCTATTTGGGCTTCCAAAATTGTCAGCAACAGAAAAAATGCAACATCGAACTGATCCAAACCTCCCAAATCGGGAATTCAGCTATCAAATCATAACCTTGGTTGGAAAATCTGCATCATCACTCGTGTCCCTCTCGTTCTTCCTCCTCCTTGCGACTCGACGCGACGCACTTGTCCTAACGCTCTTCATGGGCTCGATTCTTAATGCCGTGTCAAGCAAGGTCCTGAAAAAGATGCTAAATCACAAAAGACCAGACTCCCTGAAAACGAACATAAAGGTGAAGCTGAAACCGAGTGATGGCGGAATGCCCAGCTCTCATGCCATGTCTTTAGGTTTCATTGGCACATCAATGACAATGGCTGTCATACCAGCTGAATACCAAATCCACGTTGGTTTTGCCATGGCTATTTATACTGTCATAGCGTTGAGATATCGTGTCAGAGATCATCTTCACACCCTTGAACAGGTCGTTGTGGGATCCGTCTTGGGTGTATTTAATGCTCTACTCTGGCTCAAGTTTTCAGTCGGATTGGGCGAGGGCAACAGTGGTCCTATTCTGACGTGGGTGGCCGATAACTGCGTGTCCGGGGAGACTGGGTTGTTCCCCTATTCAGCATTATCAATTCCAATAGTGGTTGGGTTGTTGGTCGTGGGGTCGTTTGAACGGCGCTTAGGGCTGTGGATGAAACAAATTAATGGAGGAAATCAGTGGTCATATCGCACGGTTCAAGACACTTGAATGCAGCGGTGGGTTGAGTGATCGTGGTTTTGACAGTTAGAATGTCGGTGAAATCATAACTCTTGAACTAGTGCGGAACACCAATCTTCCTAAGAGATTGCAGTGATCATACTCTCAGTTGATACGTTTGGATATTGATCGTTAAGGTACTAAATGTCTTTTGTGACACCGATAGTTGTATTCTCATTTTCAAGTCGAAAACCTATTTTAACCATGAGCTTGCCACGTTAAAGCAATAGAGAAAATGACCAAAATATCATACCCGCTGTAGCAGCATTGCGAACAGAAATTGTGCATGAGTTTTCCTAAACTACCATACCTAGTCAGCTTCATCAAGTTCTGTAGCAGCGGCTTCACGCAATTCTTCGAGTATTTCATTGATGGATTCTAAATTTGCCAGAATCTTTCTCTCTAAAGTATGTATACCTGCGTTCAATAGATGGGCTGTACGCTCGTCGGATGAGTCAGAATCTAGCCCCAAATCTCTGTTGTTCAACCGAAGCTTTTCCAAATGTATTGCAGCTGTCAGGTTCAATTTTTCACACTCGTAATTTTGAAGTTGGCCGACGAATCCACCTAGATCCTTCCTCGCGTACCTCTCGATCAAATTCAATTTCGCTGAAGTTATAACATGACTCAGCACAGAAAATGACGCTGTGATTTTCGCACAGAGTGATGGATAGGATGTAATGTTGCCTGAGGATAGTATGGTGGAAAATCCTCTGAAGGGTTTCAAAACCAAATCGGATTAGACGAGAAGGGTGTCAGCCGTGCAAAAAACGACGAAATAATCGTGCCGACTCTCCTCAACTCACTGATTAAATTCTTTGTACGTGACAACTCTTTCTTGCTGCGCCGTAAATATCGTGCTAAGGAGGTCAGACACATCTAACAAATTCAAAGATGACTGTATCTCCATCTCTCGCTGCAAACGTTCCTGCTTCAACGCTTCGTGTTTATCATCCCTCGTAAAAACATTATTGGAATCGAGGGAAGTAGCTCCGTTATCACCGGTACATTCGCACTTGAACGAGTTTGGATTAGTGAATTTAAGCCGATCCATAATGTTGATAGATTGACCCATCTCGGTCAATTCGCGGGGAATTGAGTCTGCGTTAGAGGAGAGGTTCTCGCCCCCTCCCTTTGAACGAGCGGAGAGAATGTGGAGGGCATCTTTGATATTGATGCCGCTGGTTGGTGTTGTCACGGTATTCGTTTCGTCGGCTGCCTCCATAGTAACTTCAATTTTGGTCCGTTGTGGTGATTGTCGGCGCGCTCTTATTCTTTTTTTGGCGGGAAGATTATGATATCCATTATAAGTATGTATAGTTATATCTAAAGTATAAGTACCACTTATACTTTACTTCTGCTACTTATACCATAATATTATTAAAGTACTTTTACTTACTTATATTATTTACCTACTTCGCTCGGACCCACCGCTCCTCGTATCCTCTTCGACTACCATACCTATAGGTACATTCATCGGCTTTCATCTTTCACCAGGATCCCGAAATGATTTTTTAGTCCTGCACCATCCATCTTCAATTCATGTCGCTCCTCTCCTAGTTCTACAATGATAATAGTCCGTCACCCACACATCAAAGTGTCATTCGCCGCCCTCGCAATCATCGCAAGTCGCGCTGCCGAGTCCCACGTCATGCCTCCTCAGCGCCCTACGGCCTTTTCTCACGGATTTCGTCCCCATAGAAAGTGTGTCTCTCAAAGCCGACACGGTCCTCATCCCATCCCACGGAGTATTCGACATGGTGGTAGATACGAGAATCGTAACGCGGTGATTTTTCGGTCGTCGGTACTCGAGCCCGTCTTTGTGGGCACCTCTCTGATACAGAGAATTTTGACGCACGGCGTTACGAAGTTCATGTCCAACTGGAAAGCGTATAGTTTGATCCCATTCATCGCCGGCTTCGTTGGATGGTATGTGAATTTTTAATGAGGTTTCGATGCTATATTGATGGATTATCGGTACTCACGAAACCACGTCTGTCGTGCTGCGCCAGGTTCACAAACTACCTTGCCGTACAAATGATATTCTACCCCGTTCAGTGGCGTGGTATACCGTTGTACAGGGTGGAGGGCGAACCGCTGGGTCTATTGGGATGGCAGGGAATAGTTCCCGCCAAGACGCTGAAAATGTCGGAAGCCATGGTCAACACCACGATCAACGAACTCCTGACCATGGAAGAGGTCATCCAACGGCTGGATCCGGACAGAGTTGCCGATATACTTTTGCCGCTGAGCGGACAGATCGTACAGCCCTTCGTCGACGAATTACTCGCCGATAAGCCGAGGGCGCTTCGGAGCTTTGCTTCCACGTACGCCGCGGATTCGGGGGGGTGGGTTCAGCAGAAGGTGGGGCACAAGTTTTTGAGGGATTTGACGTTGGATGTCCAGAGTAATATTGGGAAAATATGCAATTTGCGGAACTGTGTGGTTGGCATGATGATGTCGGATAGATCGCTGTTGGGGAAGCTGTTTCAAATATCCGGGAAGGACGAGCTTGCATTCTTGACCGATAGCGGGTTGTGGTTCGGTTTTCTGCTCGGGTTGATACAATTGGCGGTGGCTCTTTATTGGGATAATCCTTGGACGCTGAGTGTTGGAGGTCTCATCGTCGGTGTGTGGTTCGTTCTCTTGGTTTTGCAGGCTCATGTTCTCGCCTCATTTTATGACTTTTGTTTTCTGATCAGGACTTGCAACTAATTGGCTAGCTCTGAAATGGATATTCGAGCCTGTGAATCCGTTGAAATTTGGACCAATCGTCCTTCAGGGTTTGTTTTTGAGGCGTCAGGAGGGAGTGTCCGCCGACTTTTCAAAGTTCTTTGCATCGAGGGGTGAGATATTTTAGGTTCCTATGTTTATTATGAGCCTCACCTTCACCAAACTCACCTTTGGGTGCGTTCCGAAAAAGTGCTGACATCTCGACAGCTCTGGAGCTCAATGCTCACAGACCCAACGACACTCCCCGAATGGGAAAAGTTATTAGCCAATCGATTCGCTGTGTTCACGAAAGACGCAACCTTTGGAGCAATCGATCTCCAGTCCAAGCCCAGGAAGTTGAAAGCCGCATCGACCAGAGTTTGTGCGAATCTGTTCAATTACCTCATTGATTTGCATCCGTATGTTGATCGAGCTTTGGATATTGAGCAGACACTACGTGCTAGAATGAGTGCCATGACATCGGCTCAATTTGAGAGAGTTCTCCACCCCATCTTTGAGGAGGATGAGTTGACCCTCATTTTGGCCGGAGGAGGACTCGGTTTTTTAGCCGGTTACATACAACAGCTTTTTTCAACCGGCCGTCTGTCTTTTCCACGGTTTAGCTTTGGAGGCCAAACTCGATTCATATCATCCATCGGTTCGATCGTTGGAGTATTCGTGTTATCTGTTGCTCTCAAGCCCGAGAAAAGTTTGTTGAGCTTCATTCAGAGGCTGATGGAGAGGACGCAGCAACTGAAAACGAAGACACGGCGATTGGTGCGTAAACAGAAGCCGTCATCCGTTGGTTACTAGAGAGTGGTACCAAAATTTCATGAGGGTCGGTTAATGCAACATACAGATCAATTAATAAGACCATTTTGATTTTATTCTTCCTGGAACGATTATCTCGTTCATAGCCCGATGGAAAGAACATGGCAACTCACATATATACAGAAGCCAATGTGAGACCAGCGCCACACCAATTTTCTTTCATTCGAATACAACTTGGGGATCATTAATTATCATTGATCTAATGTCTACGTCTCCTCAACAGCTCTGGCCCCAGAATCATCAAAATGGCAGCGATGCGTTTATCTCCATCTAACATACGACCATCCATGCTCTCCCTCTGCTGGTAGGCATCACAACATGACATGCATGTCATCCACGCACCGGTTTCTCCATCATCGATCGATCCATCCAGCTTTACCAATGTCCCGACATACTCTCCCGCATCCATCCGTTTGAAATGGTGTGGGGATGACAGGAGAGTGGGAGCGAAGGAGAAGAGAAAATGGAATAAGGTAGACGGACGGAATTCTTTCACCCACACTTCGCGGAGTAGGGACTTTGCCACCTCCGCCGGAGATAAGGTCTTGTCTTCGAGCATGTTCCAGTACAAAATTTGCCTCGCGGCGCGTAGTTCGGCGTACGGCTTTCCATCGGAGATTTGGCCGAGGGATGTTGCGCCTCCTTTGAAAACTAATTGTTCCAATGCAAGTTCAAAGTCCGCAAGGTCTTGGGTCAGACGAAGCCTGCTCGATTCACCCAGCGGTCGGACTAGGGCAGCGTTGGATACGAAGGTATAAATGGAGAAGGTGGCGATCGATGATGCAACGATGCTGGCATATTCTCCGGGGAGTTGCGAGAGGAATGTATTTGCAACCTTGTCGTATTGATCGGTCAGGTGAAGCTGAACAAACGAGCTGGCCTGTGCAGAATTGGTTGATTCGGAAAGGTATATCCCACGATGCATCTTGGCGATGGCAGTCGCGATTTGACGGTTGAGGGCAAAGCATATCGGATTTAGGACGGATGACTTGACGAGGTTTTCAATCTCTTGCAATGCTGGTTCGAGTGCAATGGAGCAGGCTTGCGATGCCTCCTCGTACGGTGGCGATTGAGCAGGTCGGTAGGGAGTTATGAATGTGTTTTCGGGGGCGTTCCTCACGAATAAAGCTAGTGCGTTCTAATAAATACAAAATGAGTCAGTAGAAGCAGTTGGGTACCAACATTCGGGTTAAAATGAAAGCTTGACGAATAACGAGAGTACTCACCATAACATTCGCCACCTTGATGTTGTGTTTCACAGATTCACTCGCCGCTCCGGTCCTCGGGTCAATGATCAAATCCTCTCCCACGTCACTGATGGCTCGCCTCGCCGCATTGCAAAACTCGTGCAACATATTAACCACGGTCTCGCTGATCATTGTTGTCATCGTCAGGTCTCCGCCACCGGTTCGAGGATCGGCTAGTGAAAGTTCTTCGCGAATGGTGGCGTCGAGCTTTGCCAGGTCAAAACGAGAAGGCAATGTGGGTAAAACTTTCTCAGCGACGCCATCTTCATTGACGGCCACTGCTTCGGGAAACATGAATTCCAACGGGGCGAACAATCGTTTCTTCGACTCTCTGAGAAAAGATTCCTGTAGAGGCATGACTCCAATCGTTCTATCCTTGCTTTTTCCGCCGTGTAACGCGATCCATTCGGCGGATGAAAAGACGGCCAAAGTTGACGAAGAAGATGCCAATATACCTGATTTCTCCGTGGTGCGCGAATTGACGCCACCGAATCCCGAGTCGACTTCATGAGTCCAAACGTCGGCACTATTTCCACCAAACATCCTGCCTGCGGCCTCGTCCGCTCTGCTCATGAAACCCTCCTCCTCCTCGAGACCATCCATCCCAAAGAATACTGATTCTTCTAGACATGCCGATCCCCCCATGACTCCGGCGCTGTTCCACGCCACCGCTGCACCAGTTCCAGCGACGGTAGAAAAGGCGGCCTCCTCCGGGGCTGATCCCATCTGCATTACGTCGTACAATTCCGTCACCAGCTCCAACGAAGCGGCACGCACCGCCGGATAAAGCGAGGCGACATCCCCCTCCAAACTCCCCCCATCATACTTGATCAATCGTTGAATTCGTCCTCCCAAGCCGATGCACAATTGCACCCAAAATATGGAAAAGAGCGAAAATGTCCCAGATCCGCCCATCTTTCGCTCCAACCACTCCTCCGCCCCTCGAAATTCGGTTGGCACCCCTCCCTCCTTCACCACCTCCATAAAATTCCGTCTCGACACCGCATCATTCCTTCCCACCAAAACCCTATGCAAATCCCACACTCGTGACGCAGCCTCCGCAACCCCCTCCCTCCACGCAGCACACGCCACCCCCCTCCTCTCCCTCAATTTCCTCGCATGAATCCTCCTCACACTCGCCTCCACCTGCTTCTTCCTCAACCTTGCATCGAATTTGTCCTCCTCCCTCCCCTCCCCCTCCGCCAAGGCCCTGGCCTCCACCAGCGCCCCCTCCCTCATCTTTTGAACATTCGTAGGATGAAAGAGGACCCCCCCTGCCTTTTCCGCCGCGGCCAACGCTCCCCCCACCGCCTTCCACGTGGCATCCCCCAACTCTCCCAGATGAAAGTACACCTGCAGCGTGGCACCCAACCTGGAAAGCAGCGGACGACCCTCCGTCATCAGTCCCGCCGCGGCCCTCCTTACCGCAATCCCGGCCCGTTCCACCTGCGGCCTCAACAGCTCCACCGCATCGATCGTCGTTCCACTTCGAGGACTAAGAATGTCGTGTCCCAACAACCCCTCCATAATGGCCACCCCGGCGGCGGCCCCGGTGAGATCCCTCACATCCCCCTCCTTCCAGGGACATGCCTCCAACTTCTTCGCCTCGAATTGAAGCCTCAGGATCATTTTGAGGGTGGAGCTCAACCGTATGGCGCGCGAGAGTCGAACCGTGGCGGATTCCATCCGTGACACCGCCCGGGTCCGGGTGGATTCCAC
>JALLPF010000003.1:0-24617 GCA_036939455.1 Cyclotella distinguenda | reverse complement strand
GGATGCATTAAGAATAATTCATTCTGTGTGCAACTCTAAGCTTTATTAATAAAACTAAGCGGTCACTCCTGCATATGTGTAGTTAAATCTGTGCACGTACGATGCATTGCATCTGCAAGTTTGAAAACGTAGGTACAGAGCTGCAGGCAAAGACGTCCGCAACTATAGATAAAGAGTATAGCAAGATTGAAGTTGCGCATTTTATATAATTGAACTACTACATCATGAGAGTGTTCTCATCTTCTGTCCACGTTTGATTTTCTAACGCCACTTTTGAGGGAACCATGCGTTATCCCAACGTCCAAACCTGAGTTTTGTTGAGTGAACAAGAAGACCAAGACCAGAAGAGACAACTTTCAATCGTGGTCGATTATTGTCGTTCCTGCATACGAGTCAAAAAATGATCAATGCTGTGATTGCAGTGCATGCTACTCCTGCTACTTGGACGCTCTTGGACGATTCGGAGATTTTCGTCGCCGATCTAAAAAGAGATTCCCTCAAAGATGCCTTGAAATTAAATTCTTTATCAATTAAGCCTGACAACGGATCTATCCGTTCAGATGAATAATTTCAGAAAGAAGTTTTGCAAATTTGATGGGACTCACTCAAGACATGATTCGATGAAAATACTACCTTCCAAAGCTTTTTAAAATCGTGTTTCAATTATATTTCCTCAATTTTCCGAAAGGTAAAGTATCATACAGGACACGAACTATAGGCGAAGAAGGTGCCCTAATATCTCCCTCCATTCAACGGGAACCGAGCAAATTTTTGAGTGATTCGTAGATCTTGCTTCCATCTCCCCTCTATTGTACCGAACCATCAACGACCTAATCGAACGGCAAAAGTGATTACACTCTGTCATATTCCGTTGTCCGTCAGAATGCAATTCCGTTCAATCAACGGGTTCTAACTTCTCACACTTTGTTCGGATGACAAAACAGACCCAGAAGAAACAATAATGGCATTCCAAACATCGGGCAACTTCTTTGATCTTAATCGTGAACACCTCATGCATATTTTCAGTTCACTAAATCGCCAACATCGTTCTGGCCAGAATCACAACGTCAAACATCGCCATCAAGTATCGCAACGATCACAGTCCAAACTGTGCAAGCAACAACAGCCAATTTCTCAGAATCCTCGGGTCGTGTTTCTGTCGTATCCCGCAAGGATGGACATGGGCAACATTCCACAGCAGCAACAGCAACAGCAGGAAAAACTCAGTCAACATGTCCCCATCTCCTCGGCGTGCAACTGGCGCATCGCCACATGTCCCAACACCCATAAAACCTACTATTGGAACATTGTCACCAGAGAATCGCGATGGAAGAAACCCATAGAGCTGGCCTCACCACGTGAACGAGAGGAGATCGAAAGAAAGGAAAGAGAGCAGCGCGAGTTCTTTGGGGAGATGGAGAAGAACATTCGACAGAGGATTGCTACTTCCGCTTACGCGACTGCTGTTGTGTCTTGTAGTTCCAATCGTTCCTCACAAGACTGTACATGTATTACACCCATCGAAGATACAAATGATGCCGAGGACACAGAACAAAACACCCTAGAAATACAGGAGAGCTGGGTTCAAAGCTGGTTGAACGCCTCATCAACTACCCTCTCACTCGATTCGTTCTCCAGCGGCAGCGTTAAAAGCCCTCTCAGTACCACTAGCGATTCGACCAAGACCATCCCCGAAGATGCCACTTTCTTCGCCGAAGAAAGAGATGACAAGGTCGCGCCCCTGAAAACCTCGAAACTCGAGCGGATCAAGTCCAAGAACGGACCGCCAATTGACAAACCGAAACTGGTACGAACCATCAGCAAAATGGAATACGACCTCGCAAATCTTTTGAGAAATGAGGGAGTAGTTCCCAACATTAGTCCCAACGGCGTGGACGAACTTCCCTTGACCCAATCTTGCCTGAATACACCCACCGAGGGAGATTCAGCATCCTCCCTTTTTGAAAGCCTTTGTATCACCCACGAGCCAGAGGGCGTTGGGTGCAACATTGTCGGAAACTTTTTGCCAAATTCGCCTCTCACTCCGGCCTCGGTATGCAGGGAGCAAGTGGAGGAGGTATCCAACTCTTACGGGGTGATGAAATCCTGTCTCGTGAAGAGGAATACCTGCGGAACGATATATTTGGGTAGTACTCTTTCGAATCCCGATAAAGATGCTTTGATCAAGGTATGCCAGTTGTGTTGTGGATCGAGCTGCATTTGATCTTGTTCTAGTGCATTGTGGTGAAAACCTGATCGAACTCACTTATCGTTAATCTGTCCATCAGTGTGTATGCGGTGTCTTTCGCGCCCATCTTCTCCAATCAACCAGCGACGCAGTGTTCTACGCTACCAATCCAACAGACGACGTATTCAACGACGACCACAAGTCAACGCCGTCTTGCCCCCAAAAATCCTTCGAATCAGATCACTTCGCCCCATCCCTCGAAGACGTTACCGCATTCTACCGCGACATTTTCCTCCGATCGCAAATGGAAGTGGACTGCATCGTCATTTCTCTCATTTACGTGGAGCGTCTCATCAAAAAGACTCAGGGAAGGCTTCGGCCCACCCCATCCAATTGGAAATCCCTCCTCTTCTCCAGCATGGTGCTGAGCAGTAAGGTCTGGGACGACATGAGCATGTGGAATTGCGACTTTTCCAAAATAGGCCCGTCGGGTTGTGTGTTTTCCCTCCGTCGCACGAACGAGTTGGAAGTGGCGTTGTTGAACGCCCTTGACTACAAGGTTAAGGTGAACGCGAGCGAATATGCCAAGTATTATTTTTTGCTGAGGTCGATGCTCTGTCGGAGTGGATTGGCGAATGATAATTTGGCCATGATGAGTCCTTTGAATGCCGAGGGGGTAAAAACTTTGGAGGAGTCGGGTGTTTTTGGTGAAATCTGTATTGCGAAACCTTTTGTCAGGGCGAGGAGCAAGAGCTTGGGGTATGCAGATACAGAGGAATGGGATGGTTTCACCCCTGTCATTGGTGGATCACCGAAGATTCTGTTGTCGAAAAAGATTTCTTTGGAGCGACTTGTTCGAATGTAATTTTAGACGAGATGGATTGCACTATGTTCGATATCGTCGATACAGTTGTATAGACGTGCCAAAATATAAAAATATTATGATTACAACTGTAAGTTGTAGGCATTAACATTGCTGGGTCAGGCCGCTTGTTTCACAGGACAACAGTTCACACCACGAAAGGCTTGCCGTTCGAATCATGACGTGACAACTTTTTACCACTCAATATAATAGAAAATGACGAATTGTTCGAATGTTTACTACAATTTCACGTAAGCATTGACCGAGGTACGCGTAGAGTCTTTCACACAACAAAGGCTGCATCTATATATTTTGGTCCACAGAATAACAGTCCACACCATGATATCATTAGGTAAAATCCCGACAAAAGAGCAAGGTTATTCATTAATTCCGAATAAGACGACGTAGCCAGGCCAAGATTTGATAACACCTCATTACCATCCTTGACTAGGGCAAGGGCCCCCATTTTAGGCTGAGTAGTAGTGTGATACGGAATGATTGTTTGAGGAATACGTGTAGACGATGAGAATTTATCAAGCGCGGATGAACTCACGAGGTCTTTCAGATTGCCCCACCTTTGCATTGGAAATTGTCCGTAATGTTAAGAGAGTTCAACATAAACGAAGTGACTTGTTACGAAGATACGCACATTCCACGTTCCTTATCTCCGAATGTCATACCCCGAAACTCGGCAGTAACAACAGCCTCAATAGCCCATCGTATTGGGCTGAGGTTTCGCAAAAGGACCATAAGAGGAATCGGAGAGTCCTCTTTGTTCACACCGCTTGGATTGATCACCCCAACGATCATGAAAATAACCATGAGAGGTACTCCGACGCTCATGGCTGATTCTACACTTGTCGTCACACTTCCAATTGCGAATCCAAGGGATACGGAAGAAATTGTCATCAGACTGTACGTCTTTGCCAGTTCCAGCAGTGATATTCTTAGAGATGTCAGTTTCTTTAGCACCGATGCAAACACTAAGGAAAATACGGCGTCAAGTGGCTGATACAAAATTAAATAACGCCAACATCGATGCTAATGAGGAGACAAAAACTAGACATTTGGATCTTACCATTTCTGCAATAACCTTGGCAAGAAGATATTCTATGCTCGAGTAGTCACTTCTCATTTGCTCACGAGTTACCACAGTCCGTTCTCTAGCGAACAGATCTAAGGTCTTCATCAAAGACATCTTAATAAAATTCCACGATGAGTAGATGTACCGGTTGATTTAAACCACACACCCAAGCGTCTTACCATACTCATGTTGATGACTCCATAAGTAAGCAATGCAACTCTATCAGCAATGCTCTTTGTGATAGACTTGCCTAAGAATACAAACAGAAAATTACGAACTATAGCCCAACTCATGAAATAATGAAATCGCCAACCCACCCACCTTCTTGTACTGAACTGAAGATAGTGGCGAACATTGCAGCCTGGACTAACGACGCCGATAGTCGCAGAATGTTCACCTGTACATTGCGCGAGTTCTGTCTCCACGAACGGCGCAAAAGAGCCAAAAATCGCTCTCCGATACATTCCATTGTGTTCAGCTTCATACGCAACTTTGAAACAACATTACCTCTGATACCAGCCGACGTAATTTGGTTCATTTTTGTAAGACTTTCTGAGGGCCTTAATTTGTCTTGTGTTCTAGAAAATTCCAAAAAGTTCTGATGTAGGAATATGATTCGCTCGTTATCACGAGTGGATTGTTCAACATCTTCGTAGTCAACTGTAACAAGATCAATGAAGTACTCTGCTGGATTAATGTCATGGGGACAATCATATCCAAGTTTCTCAAAGTATGTCACGGCGTCTTCTCTCTTTCCAGCATAGCACATTTTCCCACCCGGCGCAAGTAGTACAAATGAATCCAAACTCTGCCAAATAGTGGTTTTCGGTTGATGCAAAGTGCAAATAGAAGGAACACATCGCTCCTTTGCCAGTTGCGCGATCAGCTTGACGACTTTTTCGGCTTGTGCACTGTCGAGGCCAGTGGTTGGTTCATCAGCGAGGAATATCTTTGGTTCAGTGATTAGTTCTAGTGCCACGGAAAGTCTACGTCTCTCGCCGCCACTTAGACCTCCCTTCCTTCGAACTTTAGAAAACACTTCTTTAGCTTTCGGCCTCCAACCCCTAATTCCATTATTCCGTGATCCGATGTTTGTTCTATCCCCAATTTGTCGGTCTGCAACGGATGATAGCCCAAGCAACGAGAGCTTACGATCAGCCAATTCCCTGTGGTTGTCTTTCACGGAAGAGTCTTTGGTGCGTTGCTTTATAAACTCCAAATAGGCTGCAAGTTCCAGCGACTCGCGAGAGGTGAGCATGTGGAAAAAGTTATCGTGTTGAGATAGCATGGCAATGTCTCCATCTTGCTGATTGAGATGGCGCTGGTAGTACACTTGGGCAGTGGCATTGTTTTCTGCCGAAACGAGATCATCGTACCAAACAGACCCCGTGATAAACACACCAGATCCACGAGGCGTTGTTCCGCCCAAAGCATTAAGTAAAGTTGTTTTGCCCGCGCCTTGACCCGGAGAAAATATGAATAGTAATGTGCTGTGATTGGTACGGATGTTCGTGTAAAAATTGGCTTAGATTCGTGTACTTACCACTCGGCCCTATGATTCCGCACAAGCAACCATTTTCAACGAATCCAGATGATGGATGGAGTAACCACGACGAATCATCAAAGCAGTTCTCTGAAAATTTGCTCTCACACAATTCGAGTGATACTCCGAGATTTGACCATCGTAAGCCTCTTGAAGAAAGTGCTAATTGATCCTGCTTTTCTTCAATCGATTCTATGACAGGTTTTGTTGCGTCGGCTCTTGTGAAGACCCACTTGAATAAAAGCAGCGCAACAATCTTCACCATGATCTTGTCACGCACAACAGGGTGACATCATATAAATCGTCATATTATTGTCATACTTGCCTATCGTTGTACCTATCCTGTTATCCTGTTGTATCACCACGTATAGTGGTATGGTACGATACGGGATAGAGGACTTCGCTACCTATAGCTTGTTACTTAGAATACACAATAACTACTACGCGCACTTTTCACTTCGAGATGTCCTTGTTCGAAGGGTACAACAACGATCAGTTAGTTGATCCGGATCATCAGACAATTACTGCTCAACCATCATTTTTGGTTCCTGTGAAAGTCGTCGACACCCCGCACTATGGCCACGGACAAAAAGGCGTGTTTGCACTGGAGCCAATCCCCGCAAATACGAAATTCTGGCAATGGACTGACCGTGTTGAAAAGATTCATAATTCCCAAGTGCACAGTTATTTGGACAGGAATACTGCCCAATTTCAAGAGGAGGACGAAAGACGAGAAGCGAAACGAATAATTTTGCGTCAGGGATTTGTCCTGCCGAGCTGTGACGATTTCTTTTGTTCCAATCCTACCGATGATGGCAGATTCATTAACCATTCGAAGACACCGAACTGTGGACCGGATGGAACTCTTCGACTGATTGATGCAGGTGAAGAATTGACAATGGATTATAGCTTTCACGGCAACCCTGTATGGTATCAGTCAATTTGTGCTGAGTACGGGGTGAGAACGGAGCGAGAGATTGCTTTATGTTCAAAGAATGAGGATTCTGTTGGTGGTGGTGCCTCTAATTGATTGAATGTGCGTGGACATGGGTGCAGAATAAGAAATAAAACATGAAATATTAAAATGAATGATGATAGATATAGCGTTCATTAGATTATGTGATAATACGTTATGGCTGTTGCCATTGCAGCATAGCTGCAGACAAAACATTTACATCGTGGGAAGACAACGGCACTACTTGCGACGAGGTCTTTCCGTGTGAAGAACCAGGTGTACCAACCTTTAACAAATCCGTGAGGATTAAAAGCGATAGCTGGGCAATCGACATGATTGTATCGGTTTGTTGATTGCGTGTACCCGCATAGCTTTCAAACCTCAAACGAAGTCGACGTAGAAATCCAGAGAGAACCCTCGCAAAACGTCCGTCGTTGCATAAAGATTCCAACACGCGTAGAGCATTTCCTCGCGTTGTCTGACTACTTTCTTCGACATCCGAGCTTATGACGGACACAATTGACATGATGCAGGGGAGCAAACATGCAAGAGGCTCGAGATGTTCAAGCTTTATCAACAATTGATTCTCTTTGACAAGCTGTGGCGTCACCACGAATGAGTCACAAAATAACACCGCGGAGCGTAGAGCGCTGACAAACGGTGCAAAGTCATGCGTGTCTTGATTACAAAAGAATGACACCACGTATTCTAACTCCAACTCCGATGAGATTGTCCCTAAAACAAGAGTACAAGTTCTCCCAATTTCGTTGTATGAAACCTTCTCATTGATTGACATGTTATTATGTTGCACAGCGTTGAAGTATTGAACTGTTGTGTTCAATGCATCTTCCAATGATGTACGAACATGAAGTATTCCATCTGGCGTCCAAACAATATTCTTATGTTCGATACAACTCTCTGCCACATCTTCATCTTCTGCAAGCTTTGTCATTACTTCCACCGCCTGAACTATTATTCCGGCACACGAATCAATTTCTGAGGAAATATCCGAGACACAGTGTCCGTTATCTTCGAGAGCGGTGACCCATCTCCCCATATTCAATCTAAAATCGCCAGCAGCTAGTCGAATCAGCGTGCACACCGGCCGCGATGAACCCATGATGTTGACACCACCGCAGCTCGTTATTTTTTTCTGCCACCAATCATCACCAACATCAGCGTTATAGCCGGAATCACAGATCGCGTGATTGGGTTCTTCGTGCAGCCATTCAGATCCAAGAAGCTGCCAAACTCCAAGAAACAGAGAATAAATTAACGACCGGGGTCTTTCAGGAGCAATCCAATTTTCAGCGTGAAGGTCACCCATAATTAGCAGTCCATAGAATAAGAACGATCTTACAGCAATGAACGGATTGCTCTGTCGAGAGCTGCAACGTGATGCGTCATTTCCCTCTTCGAATAAACAGCACTGGCATTTGTCAACACGATCTTTGTAGGTCATGTTTAAGTTCATCTCATCATCCTCTGCGAGCGCATACTGCACGCACATGTTGAAGTAGTTTAATAAAATCCAATAAAGCTCTATTGATATTCCGTCTTTTTGCTGTGACCAACGAATCAGATGAAATAGCACTGGTTTTGCGATCTTGAGACGGTTAGAAAATTGGATAGAAGTGCGAAGACACATCGCAATCGCAGTATCATAATTATCAGTGGAATCACTCTTTTGATCTTGAAATAGATCATTTATAGCTGGACAATCTAGTAGAGAAAGAATATTCTGTCCCGTATATTTCTCAAAACCATTGGCACAATTTTCGTCATTGTTATTATTTCCATGGATTGATTGGACTTCTTCTGAAACCTTTAACCCTTGGCGACGAATGACAAGTGTGTTTGTTACTTCAGACCATAGATTCGAAATGACTACTTCAAATTCATTCGGTGTATATTTCGAAGGTTCCGCTTGTTGTGCCAATTTCACCAAGAGCCCTTGAATAGACCAAGCCATTTCCACGTCGACATCCGTAATTGTACCAGAGTATACATTTGTGTTACAAGACACTGCTGCCAGTAATGACTTCACGAGGCATATTTCAGTCTCGAACATCTGATCACTGTGTATCGTCTCATCATAGCTCGATTGGGACTGAGATGGTGCCGTGTAGCTGGCGTTAATCTGAGGCGGTGCGACATAGCGCATAAATGCCATGCGCGCCGCGAGACGAAAACACGCATGTCTCACATCCTTTTTAAAGGATTCATCTCCTACACTCTCGGTAGGTAGCTCTCTCGTAAAAGATGAATAATTATCGATCAGCTCAGTCATGAAGCAGAGGAGACTGCAATCGTTGAGTTCCAGTTCTCGCTGGAGCTCGGAGTTGCCGGCGTGAATCCCCTTGACACCGCTGTTGTCATTATTCGTCAGCCCCAATAAAAGGATTAGCTGTGCCAACTTGTGTTCGAATGACACCATTTCCATTCCCGTCTAGAGCGGAGAAGGCAGTGGGGCAGTTGTTGTGGCCGAAGCAGTGATAGGCTGTGATTATAGGTGGTACTTATATTTCTGTTTAAACTTTGTGTTAAAAATGTTTTGGTATTTTACAGGTAAAGGAATATTATGTTCTAAACAACTTACCTGTATTAATTAATAAGTATTTATTTTGTCATTTCGTTATTTTTAATTTTTTATCGCGACCAAACGATACGCAAGCATGCGCATGTCCAAATCAGTGCGATGATGTGGGATCTTAAATGCATCGCTGCTGCCATCCTCTTCTCTGTTAGCAACGTGCTCAATGTCGTTTACATGGCGCATCATATGCGTCAATCATCTTCCTCCAGTGGCGTCGTAAGTAACTCCTTCCATAACGTTACACAGTGGAAGGAACTGGACCCTACTTATATCGAAGAGCAATGGGTCCGTCGTGAGAACTCGAGGCCGCTGATGGCGTGCGCTGGATTATTTGGTGCATTGGCTTGGTTCTGGATGATTGTTCCCATACTACAATCGGCTTGGATATTAAGTAAAGGAGGGATGCGGTTGGTGGGGGTACACATGTTACTTGGATCGGTAAGTACTTCAATAATAGGTAGTACTCCGATTAGAGATATGATATGTAATGACTTTGATTCCCACGTTTGAAATCACAATTCCAGTTAGCAGTATTTGGAGGGCTGGTTGAACTTTTTGCGCGACTTCTCATTGTAGGCATGACAAATGCCACACTGTGGCTCGCAAAGGATTTCAATCTTGATAATTGGGTATCCGATAACGATGGTATTGGTTGGAGGGTTTTGGAAACGATTCACGTGGTGATAAATGGTGATAGAAAGGAAAACGACCTCTATTTCATGTTGTAAAAACTCATTTCCTAATTTTCGTATTCATGTCAATTATAGGCATGATACTTTGGGTAGATGCATTTGAATCTTTGGCTTTGGTTGGAATCGTCACAATCATGTTCTACAGTATCTCTAATGAACAATTTTGCATTAGAAAATTTTCACAATATGTCGAAACAGAAGATGTTAACAAAAGTGATTCTACATTAAACAGAGTTGGTGCTGAATTGGATGCGACGAGTAGCTCAGTGCCGACCATCACTCAACATAATGTGCCGTCTATTCCTGTATCATTGACCGAATCTAACAGAGTTCCCTTAGAACCAACATTCAGCA
The DNA here is from genome assembly GCA_036939455.1 of Cyclotella distinguenda. NCBI lineage: Eukaryota > Bacillariophyta > Thalassiosirophyceae > Thalassiosirales > Thalassiosiraceae > Cyclotella > Cyclotella distinguenda. The sequence goes on along the minus strand of JALLPF010000003.1, from coordinate 14,343 downwards.
CTTGTTTTATACGCTATGGCGTTGTCCTCGGTCTCTTGGCACTTCTAGACTTTATCTCAGAAGTGCTGCGCTTCATCAACTGGAAAGTGTTCGGGCATATTTCCATGGCTTTGAATTCTGTGATTGGCGTAATTTTTCTTCCGATTTGGCTGCTGTCTTTGGCCAGTCAATTGCCTCATGCCACAGAGAAATTCGAACGAAATCAACGTTGGGGGGAGACAGTTGGAAGTTGTGCGCCGGTAGACTTAGTTGGTGTAGAAGTGGGAAAGTTGTCATGATTGCGAGTCGTGCAATGATTCTTGCTTAGTTGGAACTATTAGTCATTGTTGACGAGCAAAATAATTGTTTTTGTAGCAATAAATGTTCTGTGAACTGTTCAATTTGAACGTTGGCCTCCAGCTGGAGACCAGTGAAAAGATGAAAAATGCCAAATTACATTTTACTTTTGCTAAGAAATAGATATGGATGCACCCTCACGATGAAAGATGTCTCCCTTCCAAAACATTTAAGCATCTGCATCGTCCGCAATGGCATTCAAATGTTCTTCAATCTCATCTTCAGCCAAACATCGAAATTTCCCTTCCTTCCCCTGAACAAATGCCACTTCGATCTCATTCCCTTTGAAATCACTTCCCAACACACTCCCCAAACAAACTATTGCAGTTCGTATCGTCTCATCTAAGGAATAGTTCGGAATGGCATCTACCCTCTTCTCAAGAAAGTTTGTGGCCTCCTGCTCCTTCGCCCCAGAAGCAGTCCCTTTAAATGGCAAGAAATGCCCCGCCGGATCAATCTTGAGCACTGCCGGTCCCTTCTCATCATCAACCCCAACCAAAAGCAACACCACCGCCAAAGGACGCATAGATGCGGACTGCGTATTCACCTGAGCAAGATCCGCCATCCTCTTGGCCAAAACGGCCGGAGGAACGGAATAACCGTACTTGAATTCGAAATCAGCAGCCTCGTACCTCATACGTTGCACGGCGCTCTTGATATCGGCGATCATCCCAGTTGCGAGAACCCCAATTTTGGGCGTGACGTTGAACACGTGGCTGACACTACGGGGGACCACGAGGCGGTCGGGGACCTTGCGCTGCGTGACGACCACAGCGGAATCTTTTCCACGGAGTGCGATGCCGGTGAGGCCGGAGGAGGAGGAAGCGGCTTTGAAGGCGTATTCCATTTGGTAAAGACGACCTTGGGGGGAGAATATGGAGATATGATGGTCATAGTTTGAATCGCGCGACATTGTTAGATTTATGGTGTTGATTGGGTTGGAGGTAGGGGTGTTATGAAATTGTGGTCAATCAAAATAATAATTGTTTCACTGGGGTTTGACTTGTCATGTTGTTGTTGGGGTCTACGTAAACGATGGTCGTCAAAGAACCTTCTTTGAGCGTCGAATATTGCGGCTCAAAATAGTAACTCAGTCAATAATCTGCCATAATAGTGGTCAATTTGATTTCTTTCCTTCAAAACGAATCAATAAAGGAACTAGTACTTATGAAAAAAATACTTTATTCTTTACGTAAGAAGTAGTCTGTGGATTTGGTCATCCTCGGAGAAATAATAATGACCGCGTGACTTGAGAGGTCGATAAAAAGTTGAGTAGAAACGTTTCTACCTATCTATTAGAAGGTGATGGATGTTTCAGTTAGTTGATTGGTGCGATAATGTCTTGTGTGGAGGGATAGGACAAGGTATAGAAGTAACGCAAGATGGCGGCGTAATCTTTTTATGATAGAAATCTTCTCCGATTCACACGACCAGCCTTTGACCAACCGCCGAACAAAACAAATCAAAACGCCATGAAGCACAATTTACATGACCAACATCTAGACAGAACTCAATCAATTAAATAATAATCTCATGTGCAATCCCCGAAAAACCGAAATGGGATCGAGACCGCAATCCGAGCTTGCGACAGGGTCCTCTCAATCTCTCCCCCTTCTCAATAGTCTAGACGGAATCCCCTCGGCCAGCCCCAGCAAGCATCCAAGCAGATCAACCTCAGAGACAAGTACCGACGCCGGTTTCGGCTCGGCTTTCCTCGACACACTTTCCCCCTCCCATCAAATGATCCTCATTAGTCTGTTGATGTTTCTGTTTTTTGGCATGCACAATGTACTGCAAGAGGCTATCGTTGTAATGCTCAGCGAGGAAACGAGCGACAACAGCGGCAAAAATATCGACGGAACCATTATGCTGGGCTACGGAGAGGTTGTCGGCGTTCTTTTTTTCAGCTACTTTGAACGAGTCTACATCGCTAAAGAACCGGGATTTGACCGTGCTGCCCCTTTGCGAGCCTACCCCCTCTTAACGCTCTGCCTCTTTGCGTCTTCGAGTTTGTGCAACATGAGCCTATCTTATATCAACTTCCCGACCAAGGTTGTCTTTCGAAGTTGCAAACTTGTCCCCACCATGATGATCGCCACCATTGTGAACAAAAAACATTTCGCTAGTTACGAATACGCATGTGCCCTGGCAATATGCGCTGGTCTCGTCCTCTTTGCTCTGGCGGATTATACACTTGATCCATTAAAATTTGACGTCACCGGACTCTTGTTGGTGAGCGGAAGTGTTGTTGCGGATGCGATACTGCCTAACGCGCAAGAACGTTTATTCCGGGGTGGATCTTCGAGGTTGGAAGTCACCGTATATAGCAATTTTTATAGCTTTATTGGCATGACGGCCGTGACACTTATGAGCGGGACATTGGTTCAGTTTGCCAAACTGTTGAATGCTGATTCAACGCTGTTGATGTACTCCGTGTTGTACACAATGCTGAGCTATGCAAGTATTTCTTGCTACATGACGTTAGTGAAGAGATTTGGGGGAGTGCACGCAGTGTTGCTGACAACGGCGAGGAAAGCGATGACTTTGATCCTGAGCTTTTTGCTCTTCCCCAAGGGATTCAGTTGGCTGTATGTCTATGGCAGTTTTTTAGTGCTGGGTGCCGTGATGGTTGCAAGCGTATTTAAAAAACTTGGGAAGAACATGTCGTCCAGAACTGACTCAGAAGGGTCGAAATACAATATTGATTATAGACTAGGGCAAAATGAAGTTGGATATGACATGAAGATATCGAGCATTCCACAAACAAATTTTCGGGATGAGGAGGAGGCTATTATGACTGAGATGTCCAGACGTGTTCATGCTTAAGAATATCGCCGCAATGTGAAAGCACCATGGTTTATACGTAAGAATTGACGCTACATAAAATGTAGCCTAATATCTGCAACAATTCAAACATCTTTCGGATTAACGCTACGAGCCTTTTATTTTCAGAAAAAGCAAACTTATTTTGGATTATCTGAAAGTCCAAGTATTCGAATCTTTTGTCGGATTTGCTTCATAGAGACACTGAAATCGAAGTAAACCAAAAAATATAAAACAAAGTAACTACGAAGTATATATACGGAAATGTTAACTCGTTATTGGTTATTCCAGATCTTAGATTTCCTTCCTGGCTAACCCCGGAGGCAAACTCTGAGTCAGCTTCTCCGCCTTCTCTGAGTCCGTAACGACAAGGGTATACAAAAGCCTGGAACATCGAATCTTGAACTTAGTCTCTTCCGGGCGTTTGCGGATCTTGACAAGTTTGGCGTCCTTGCGACGAGCCTTCTGGAGAAAATCACGGATGTCAGTGATCTGTTTCGGCATGATCTACTTGTTCGTTGAACTAGGTAGTATAGACGATCTGTGCTCTCGAATATAGAAAGGAAGAAATCAACGAAGTGAGAATTCTGGTAAAACAACAGGAGCGAGAATTCCGCTGCACTACGTCGTCCTTAAAGTGGATCAAAACTCTCGATATAAACCAACCGAGGCATCTCGTGCAATCGACATAAAAGACAACGTGCACAATCTTCCATGAGAAAAAACGTGATCGGCAATCGATAGAATCAGTTGACGGTGAAGCTCTCGCCAAGATAATGAAGAGCTAGAGGAGCATACGGCATCTCTCCCTTTGTAGAAGTAGTGCCGCCGTCATCGACGCACCTTCGGTTGGGAGGTCTGCTCCGACAAATCAGTTGTGTATTGTGAGAGAGGCAGAAAGTTATTGCTTTCGAAGTAACGTGAGCTGACGGTGGTTGCGAATGGAATGAATTACCACTTACTTAGAAATAGCATACAAGTTCCCATTTGATAATTGCTGTAGCCGGTCATTCCATTAAATCAATTTGACCGGATTAACCGTTACCAACTTTCAACATAGCTATTTATAGTAAACATTAGTTCGAACTTTTTCTAGTTCATTCTAGCTCGTGTCAATCAGACCTGAACTAACCGGTCAACTATAACCTCACAACATCATCAAAACAGCGAGAAGACGTGAAGTAAGTGGGAAGACATCCATGGTGGCCACGGAGGCGTCGTTAGATTAAGTCATGGACGCTCAAGGACGAATGTGTATGACATGAATATACTCACGTTAGTGAAAACTTTCTTGAGGGACGTACTTACCAATTCTTGTCCTCCGTCGCATAGCAGAACATAATATCGTACTACATCATGCCGATCTCGTCATTAGAAGGACTTAGTGACGCACAAACACAAGAATTGGTCGCGGCCCTCTCTTCCATTGTCGTTGGATCAAGTGGTGGAGATATTACAGCCGAGGCGCTGAGTTCAGTAGCGGAAGCCAGTGGAAACAATTTGAGTGAGGCTTGGGCGAAAATTTTTGCGAATGTTGTCGCCAAAGTGAGAGTTTTTGAACTGAATGTGTTACGTCGCGAATGCCTTTTTACCTGACACTTTCACTTGATTACTCAATTTAAGTCGGGAGGTATTGATAAGTTCTGTCTAGCACCTGGTGGTGGTGGCGGAGGGGGAAGTGGCGGCGGCGGAGGTGGGGGCGAAGGAGAAGCTGCCCCAGCGGCTGCAGAACCCGAACCCGAGGAAGAAGAGGCTCCTCCTGCCGTTGATATGTTCGGTGGTGGTGGTGGTGAAGGAGGAGACTACTAAATGCTGTTAAACATGTTATTATTAAAAGCAAAATTCATGAGCAGTCTGCTTATTTAGAGTTAAAGTTCATGAAGTCGTTGAAGAAGTACTCCCACTTGGCTAAAAACATGATTCCGATGAGTGAAACTTATCAGGATCGCCACCTCTGTTACACTCCCACTGAATTTGTGTCTCTTTTCGAGACAATGGTTGTCTGACGTAGGGAGGTTGTATCATGATAAGAGAGAAATTGCCCAAACACAGAAATAATTAAGGCGCTTGTGACTTCTGACAATATTTGCTCTGTTCAAAACTCGCCATTGTATGGATTCTTAACACCTGCATTTACAGTCTTGACAAGAGACCTCCTATCCGAGCAATCCAATGACTCGCCTTTCCTTTTCAAATCCTTGGTGCTCGAATCAGGTTTAGACTGATTGAATCCCAGAGTTATGCCCGGATGAACACCTGGTTTCGTTAACAGAAGAGGTGATCCTAATGCTTCACATAATGACTTGCCGTCACTGTTAGTGGTGGAATTGATAAGAACGGGTGGTACGACACCCCTTGACGTTCCTGGGCGTTGAGGCAGATTCAAGCCTCCAGTTGAACCGGATGTTGATTTGAGTTGTGGATTTGGATTATTTTTTCCATTTTTTGCAGACCACATATTTAGGTCATCAGCACTAGTTCCAGAATATATTTTACCCACTTCTTCCGTAGGTTTTGATGCAATTGCTTCGAAGTTTGGAAAGTCGATAATAGAATCCAAGCTATTACGAAGAGCTCGAAAGGTTGTAGATTCCGGAGGAGTTATATGTGCTGAGTTAGAAGCGGTAGTTCCAATGGAAGTTGGATTACTGGAAGACACCATTCGGGTTGCTTGGTTCAACACGCGTGATTTCTGAGGATTCAGCTCGGCTTGGTGTGATGCATACACGCTTTCATCATGTGGCAGTGAATCGACTACTTGCTTCATCTCCTCACTCCGCTGGTTTTGTTTCGTTGTATGATGTTGGATGACCGGAATATTTTGATTCGAGGAATGATTTCTATTCTTATCGAATCCAAAACGACTATTCGCCCGCTGAACATCTAGCTTCTCTAGAGCATCTTTGAGAGTTGGAGGAGCACCGTTCATTGTGAAATTGTCGTGGTAGAGTGCATTGCCTAGTTTTTCTCCGAAATGACGTGCAGCTCTCTTCATTGCGTCGGTAATCGCACCCTTTAAAGCATGTCCACTCGCCGTCCCTAATGATCTATCGCATGCATCTCCTGAACCGCAATCCTCTAGAATGCCGACGGAGAATATTTTAAGCTGTAAAACTTATGGAATAAACCTACCACTTCGATCTTACCTCGATAGACCTCCGAGCGACGATGAGTTATTCGAACAGTTGCAGTATATGCTACAATGTACCTCCCCTTATCATCTTTGATAGTGTCCTGGAAAATTGTGAGCAGACAGGACTTATTGATCGTGATAAAAATGACGTCAGTAGTGAACATAATCCAATACCTCTCGGGCTGTATTTTTGACTTCTAGAGACCATCCATCGTATCCAAACGCCTCGTTCAGAGTTTGTGTCACGACCTCGCCAGGCATGTACTCCAATTTCTTTCCACCTGGTCCTTGCCGGCTGGATATGACTGCACGCAACGGTTTGCTGGCAAGAAACTTGTCCACGGTGACAGGGTACTGCGTCAATAACCGTGTCAGGGACCGAACACCGAACACAGGAAGAAATGATCATCCAAAGCCAAATCAGAATGGGCGGGTTTTGATTAATGCGGATTTGAATTGTTGTATCACTTACCCCATGGTGATCGACGAGCATTGTCCCGTCAGCATTTAAAATATATTCTTTGTCAATTGATATATTATTCGCGTGTGCGTTCGGTTGGATTCCTCGATCTGGCAACATGGCAGTTGGTTCGCCAAAGGATCTCTTGTCCTCCATATTATCGGATTTCTAATAGCGCTGTCGACGCGACAAAGAAGTCACAAATGCCATAAACTGGAATGGAATTCGTTGTCGCAGGTCGCAGTTGTCCAGCGCAGTGAGAAAATAATATAAGTATAACCATAGGTACACCTACCTACAATAGCTACCAGCACTCATCTACCTAGGCAGTCAACCAAGGCATTTGTTGCGTGTTATTGATGACCGTCAACATCGCAGGAATGCTCTTGTCAACGCAACGTAACGAATGCTAGGGATTAATCGATGCTTGGGGACGGCAATCTCATTTCAATGAACTGGTCACATTGGTTTCAATAAAACACAGATTTATAACAGTCAAATTGTTATGTTTGAGAATAGAGAGAATCGCTAACTAATTCCGTACAAATGATGCTTTCGTTAAAAGTGTTCGGTTAGGGTTGGTTTAGTTTTATCTCATGACAGTGCAGAGCTTCTCATGCCTAATTTGTATCTTCTTGATGCCGATTCAACAAATCTTTTGCAATGAATTCCAAATTATTGAGTGTCAGAGCCAGCGATGGAGTCAGTTCTCTTCGAAAGTTTGATTTCGACCAGGTCGTGTCGATCAGAAAGCCTTTACTCGTCTCCGAAGTGAAGCGCGCTCTAGGCCAGTATTTGTCCGCAACATTCTCAAGGTACTGATTCCACATTTTCCAATGGGAAGTGTTTTTAACATATCCCAGAGGCGTTGTGCCTCTGCAATCATTCAGCATAATCAACCATGGGTCTTTGTCGAGCAACATTGAAACTAATTCGAAATTCGGAGTGGAGGTCCAACAGGCATCATGTAGGGGAGTTCGTCCGTAGTCATCACTAACTTGTACGGTGCAGCCAGCTTTTATTAGGAGTTGCAGAATAACTTGATCTCCTCGTCGACAAGCGAGATGAACAACAGACTCCCCGAACTTATTACTCGCGTTGGGGCTCAGTCCAGACTCAAATAGAAGCAGTTTAACTTGATCTGCGTTGGAGGAGCGAATCGCTTTAGTGAAAGGCATCCCATAACTGGATAATTGATGTTGCTGAAATAAATAGAACAAAGTGAATATTGATCGTGTGAATCGTAATTCGGAAGACACGTAAGGGATTGCAATAGGGGAGACGGTGATCTTACCGTTGGTTCATTCTTGTACCCGCTGGTCAAAGTGGGACGTGTTGCAGCAGAGTAACCTCGAATTTTAAGCATGTCGTTAAAGAACTCTTGAGGCGGAAGCGTACTGGAGGTACCAAAATTCAGTTCGTGGTGAGCTGGTGGTTGATTAGTATCCAATTGCAGTGGCAAATTTATCGCAGCATCGGCAACGACGTCGTCTACCCAGTCTGTTGAGCCAGTAAGAATTGAAGACTTCCGAGATGACTCGACTGCAGTGATCGTTCTAGATTCGAAACGAGTCCTCGTCCTCTTCATCTTATAACTTCGGAGCCTTCGACAATTAATAGGTTTGTAGTCAACTTCGTAGGGTGCGTTTCCACATCACAAACTAATTTTTCTTCGAAGAACTTTTGGTAAATATTTCGACCGCCGGTATGTGGACTTGTGATCGAGTTCGTCCGATCATTGGCATGCGACATGGAAAACTGATTATTTGAATTGTACACGTGGTATAAAAGTGTCGAAAATGAATTGCGTCAACGTCCTTTCAAGTTCTGCTAAAATTATCTAAGTTGCTCGATAATGATCTCTCCTCACAGATGACTTACGTGTTAAGTGAAAAGCAAGCTGTCACGAAAAAAATCAGAAAAAGCGGGGGACAGACAGATGGTCTTTACCACGTCATCGTGCGTCAATATCTGTCGACAAGGCTCAGCACAGACTTCAAGGTGTGAGATACGCAAGAAATCGAGAGAGACGACGAAATTTACGATACTTCTTCAATATCACACGACTCCTCGACGCAAAAATAAGTGTCAAGGATACACATCATGATACAGGCGCAGGAAGCTAGGTAGAGTGTGAAAGTCTCCATGATGCTTACGAAGATGCTGAAACGCTGGGCAAGCTGTTATCACAACGAACATCAAATAAATGATGGTATTAAAATTGGACTTTGGTTATTTCTTTTCAATTGAAAGCAACAGAACATCACAGAGAAGAATTATCGGTAGTAACCTTCAAACTATTGTTTCATCTTCTGCAGGGCCTCTCATTATTTGTCCTTGGTACATTCATCTCCCAATTCGCGAAAATCACCAGAGACATTGGCAACCAGCCGATTGATAGCACTAAATATCCTATCAAAGTGAATAATCGGAGCGCCATAGTTGCAAGTCAATTGTCTGTGATGAGTGACATGATCGCTGGGAAGAACAAAAATCCAAGGCAGGCAAGTCATTTTATTCTCCAATGCTGGAGCGTGGATAGCCAAGTTGAATATCGCTACTATTGATGCTGCAGCAACCGCAGAACACTTGTCACACGATCCTAACCATGACCCAACCACGAACGGGGCCATGTAAGCAAGCAAAAACTCGGGAACGGAGACTGCTGATGCTGAACTGGGCAATACGATTGCGTTGAACTTGTGATGGAATCTGTGGATCCAATAGAATGATCGCCTATGCATCAACCAGTGTGCGCAGTAATACCAAACATTCTCAATCAGCAGAAATTTCACGACCGAAAGGGTTTGTTGCAAAAACGTCAACGGACCTGGCAAGCAACAATACGTTACTGTCGCATAGTATGTCATGGTTCCCAAGACAACAGTGTTAAACATAGTGGCACGAATCCCCGCAGCGTGTAGTTCCCTTCCGCCGTCACGCTCTCGAAGGCATTTGACGTCATTTTTGGATAGTCCGAATTCCAATGCGAACATGAGAAGGTTGTTCAGGCATCCGACTGCAACACCCTCGACTAAAAGGTGGGTATCGACCATGGCGATCGGGGATTTGGAAGCACGGCGATAAATGAGACGCCGTATGGCTGACCCATTGAGCAGCCGATGAGAAGTCCATCTGGATGATTTCAAAATTGATTTCTTCGCGTCGCCACGATTCGTGAGTTCATAGAACTTTTTCGCTGACATCAGTCACGGGTCTCTAAAGATTTTTAGTCCCGAATAATATTGATGTTACCTACAGACCTATAGGTAGAGCTAGGGAGGAAAAATACCAACCTAATTTGTGAGGATACGGTCTTCTTTATGTCCTAAGGAAGCATTTCAAGGACCACAGCAGCCGCCTATAGTTTCGCCAGTCTCTTTCACCGTCATCCTGCTCGCTCACGAGAACACGAAAGCACTTTCAACATCGGGTGTCACGATCAACGATTTTGTAACGTCTCCCAAGGGAATAAAATTTCCTTCCGTCGGAACTATCGAGACTGCCTCTTGTCGAAATCCACATTGCAAGCCTTCGTGAATCAGCATTCGAACCTAGAATGGTCGAAACGGTGTTATGATGGTTTGAATTTTGTCAGATAAAGACATAAAGAGGCAAATGTAAGTGTTATTCATGCCAAAATCACCTTACCTCAGGAGTCCCATCACCACCACCTACAACGAGTTCTGTCTTACCACTCTTATAAACCAAAATTTTCCCATATAACCCGGCAGAAACATCCTTCAGCGTATCATCGTGACCCAGCGGGCCACTGCTGCCGCTTCCCTGGCCACCACCACCTGGACCACTTCCAAATAACGATGCCACATTAGATGAATCTCCTACATCATGGCTGGTTGCTGCAACGTCCAATCCATCCTCTGAAATCTCAGACTTGACAACAGCGCCATATTGGTGAGCTGATGGGGACCTCTTTGAAGACCCAACGAACGATTCATGATCCAAAAGAGGCAATCTTGTAGGAAACTTAATCAAAAACCATGAATTTCGTTCGGCATACTTCATATCCTCCCGTGTCAAAGTTGCAGTCAAGTCCAAAAATGGCGATGCCACCACCGGATCACTTAATTTTGCAGTGAGAGAGGAAGACACAATGCTCTCGACCCCTTCTTTCTTCTCTTCTTGAAGCGCGTCCTCCTGACAAGTGTACATGGGCACAGTCTGATAAGGTGCCATGGGAAAGGGCAGTCGACTGGGTGCCATCCCATTCGATGGTCCATCCCTGCCACCAACTCTATTTCGATTCATCCTTCGTTCCTCCAAACTAGAATCCGAATCATAAACGAATTCTCCTGCAGTATTATCCAACACCGATGAACTCATCTCCTTATTCTCATCATCGAATAAACTCGGCATCCCATCCATTCTCGTCGATCGTTCCAAAACACTCTTCCTCTTCCCACCATCGTCATCCTCCTCAATCTCCAGCTCCGCAACCACAATTTCCTCTCCCTCACCAATCCTGGCACGAGCCGCCATCGCCATCGAATCCGCCGTGGTCCGCGCCACCCGAGCCGATGAAAAGGGTAGAATCACCGCCCCGTCCCTTCCCGCGGCGATGGCGGAGGAGGTCGGTTTGGGGGGAGCGTCCCCCACTTTTTCGATGGCGCTGGAACCGGTGAAGAATGTGGCGCCGGTTGGGGCGACGAATCTTCCGCGTCCCCTCCCGCGACCGTCGGATCGGCCGGATCTTCCTTCGGATCGACCGGTTCTTCCGTCGCGGCCGCGGCCTCGGCCATGTTGACCTGTGCGACCGGGTGGGTTGGATTCGGTCGAGGCTGCTGGGGTGGTAGGGTTAGCTGCGGCGGGTTTGGCTGGTCGTTTTAGGGGTTTGAATTTGCCGGCTTGGGTGGGAGCTTTGGGGGGCATTTTTGAAGATTGTTGCTGAATTGAATATGTCATAGTGGTTTCGACGTTTGGGTGGCGATAGGATGTCGGACGCTTAGTAAGTACTTATGTAGGTACGTACTTACCTATAAACTAATGAAGCGTACTTACCTATACTTCACGAAAGTTCAAGAAGTAGAACACTGTAGGTATCGTGCGTACCGGGTGTCAGTTCGTTCCGTGTTAAGTTTCGTGCGAAACTTCTCAAAAATGCAAACAGACGAGTCGTGCTTCTTAACACCAGCCCAATTATTGTTACCATTGCGCACTTCGTTGATATAAGTAGGTACCATACGACGACAAGATACAACATACATCATCATTATCTCCTTTGCTTCAGTTCGCACTTGCGCAACGACGACAGCATCGCCGGCAGAAGCACATCCCAATCATGATTGTTTCCTGGTTATCTTTCGTGGTGCCACTTATCGTTCATACGATTCAAGTCACGGCCATCAGTGACATTGATGAGCAAGTAGCTGAGGTACTGGAGCGGATGGAGACAGAAGTTTTAGCTCTCAGGGACGAATTGGAGAGAGTGTACCAATACCGCTGTTCTGCGGATACTCTCGACAGGTGCTCGGAGAGTAATTTTCATGACTGTGCCAGCGCTTTTCCAAACGAGGAGTGCCTGGGGGCGGGGGATCTTGTCATCTCAGCTTGTGGTGACGGTACAAGTTGCAATGGTGAGCCCGAGCGATGGGCCATTGTTCTGCGTTCTGTATTTTTTAACAAAATTCATAGTTTTCTATCTAAACTTCTGTGCTATTATCAGGGAAAATCGACAGGACCATTACTGCTGTAATGATCCCTGGAAATCTCTCGGACGACCCTCAGGGCAACCCCAGTGACATAGATACCATCCAAAGTGTTTGCTTCAGCAAACTTGTCGAACCTTACATGATCAACAAATATGATGGAAAAAATCAAATATACTTTGGAAGCGAGACAGGTTCCTTTCGTATCGTCCCTGCATTCCACTCGAAAGATTGTGGAGAATATGATCCACGTCGCCGCCCTTGGTATGTTGCTGCATCAAGCGGCCCAAAAGACGTTGTGATTATTATCGACGTATCCGAATCCATGAACGATCCCGTTAGCAGTGGCAAGACCCGTCTTGATCTCGCCAAAGAAGCCGTTGAGTCAATTGTGGAAACTCTTAGTGTTGCGGACCTAGTCTCTGTCGTAGCCTTTTCAAATCGAGCTTTTTCTGTGGGAAACTTTTCCAGCCTTGTTCGTGCCACTACCGAGAACAAGGAACTGATCAAATATTCTGTACGTTCTCTGAAAGCTCAAGGATCGACAAACTTTTATGATGCGTTTGAAACTGCATTCGACAATCTTGAAGGCACCATTAGTAATGAGATGACTACTGATTGCAATATCGCAATCCTGTTCTTAACAGACGGTGAGATCAAATTGGGAGGAACACCCGAAGAAGTCATCAACCTTGTCAACAACCGCACAACAAAGCTGGCTGAAAGTAACAGGAAGGCAACAGTCTTTACTTTTAGCCTTGGATATTCTGCAGATCAGATCACAACTAAGAGCATTGCATGCAACACTGACGGCATATGGATTCCTGTGGACGAGTTTTCTGATAACCTAGTCGATGTGATGAGCTCATACTACAGATATTATGCAATAGGTCTTGGAGATGGAATCAATGCAGACTTTACTGCATGGGTCCAACCTTATATCGATTGGACTTCACACAAGATTACTACCACCGTCTCTGCTCCTGTTTATGACAGATCGTCGACCCCTCATTTATTCTTGGGCGTTGCCGCAATCGATATGTACATGGAAGAACTGGAGCAAATCCTGGGCGCTAGTGCATATTCTTCTGATGTACTTGAACAGTTTGTTTTCCGATCCACAGCCCACTGTCCCAAGATTGAATTGACATCTGCACAACTTGAGGCTCTGCGTTCCTTTGAAGGAGTGGAGAACACCACTTGTGGAGATGTCAACTCATCAGATACCGACTTTGCAGAAATTTTCCCCAGTAAATGCTCATCTGAATCAGATGTACCTTACAATTTATGGGAAAATCAGGAGTATGATGGTAAAACCTTTATGGAACGGGCCTGTTGCAAAGGTGATTCTACCGAGATTTGTGCAGACCCTGCAGTCACAAGCGCAGACCCTGCAGTCACAAGCGCAGACCCTGCAGTCACAAGTACAGAGACAAAAATAAGTATGGTTGTAATCATTGTTCCTATTATTCTCGCCATTTTGGTCATTGTTGCAGTATGTATTTACCTTGGAAGACGCAGCAAAAAAGAACCAGCTACAATAGATGACCATTTCCCTATGATCCATCCTCCAGCTAGTAAACCTTCGGCACCACCATGCCCTCCAATCAATCCTAATTACGAGGACCGACAAGAGTCGACATACGAAAATATGACAACTCAGGTTTCTTTGTCCCCTAAGCAATCCTCATTTAAGAACGAAGCTTGAGGTGAATAGCCAGGAAGCAACAATTTTATGAGAGATGAGAGGAAGATGAATGCAGTGCTCAGTGTACCAAGTTTGTGTCCTGCAATCAGGACTTACCACAAGTGCGTGTTAAATTTTCATGTTGTTAGTATAAGTACCTAAGGGCATTCACTACGGAGCAGTACCAGATGTAAATCTAAATTAACCTGTGGTCTACTAAATTCATCTATCGATTCAC
>JALLPF010000002.1:0-24322 GCA_036939455.1 Cyclotella distinguenda | reverse complement strand
TGGTAAAAAGAATATTGCTTGAAACGCTAGATGAAAATATGACATTTGAAAGTCTCCAACATTTCGAAAGAATGTGACAATTGAAATATTCAATTGTCAAAGACGACACGACAAATATTGGATGGCCATATCCCGACATTAGGAATAACACCCCTATATATAATGTTATCAGAACCCAACATGGATTTCTCCAACATTCATCATTTTCAAGAAGAGGGAGTACAGATCCAACACCTGCCTTGCATCTTAGAATCAATTCAACTGTATTCTAGATCCCCGGGGCAATTCCTATTATTCAAACATTCAGACTACAGGAATGAATTGAAAGTGGAGCCATTGTCAATCATCTTTGAAATAATTATGGGATGGAACAGGGCGATTCTCAACTGCAATAGCGAATGCTATGATTAGTTTTTGTTCTGTTCCAGTCGAATACCTATTTGTATCCTGATGCTGCATATTTGGTGTATGACAGATAATGTTCCCAAGAGCTTTACCACTGCAGCAAGATCGGATTATCTTCTAGGATTTTCCATCCATCAGTTATACTAGCATTCCCAATCTGGATAACAGCTTATTTAGTATCAAGAACTGATTCTGTACTTTAATTTGTTGCGATTGGTCTCTCGTTCCCTTCCTCTCTCTCGGTGCTGCCGCCATTCCACTTGCCGCCCTCCCTCTGTTGCAAAGAGAGAGAGATGATCACGAAACAATTAACAGACTACCACATGATTTTGTTGTAGTTCACGGCAATCATACTCGTCTAAAATATAAAGCTTACTTTTAGTCAGAGTAGGTCAGGGATCATTGCCCCCAGTGGCAGTAAAACCTCCAAACACAACCTCCGGTATGGCTCTCTCGGAGACACCTCTCCCACTTTCGCCGGAGTCTCGCCCTCCTCTTCCTCATCAAACTCAATTCATTAATGTCCCCTCCTCTTTTATGACACAATAATAATTAAGTATTATAGCTAGAGTTTAGTTGATTAATGACAATGATTGCGGATCGATTCCATGATAGTTGCAGTCATTTTCAATTATCTCCCCTTCCAAAACCTCAACGTCGTCTCTTCCTCCTCATGAACGATGGACGAATAAGCATCGAATCGATATACCAACAATCGTCATCATTGTCTCCCGTCGTCGACAAGACAAAGTTAACTGAAACGTCCTCCAACGATGGATCGTTATGAATCAACCTTGCGGTAAAGTAAGCTCTTCGGGTGGAAGACACCACTTCGGATTTGTCAATCACAATTTCATCGTGTTGGAAGAGTGCCGTGTAATCCTTCGATGATAATAGGAACTTTTTGTACTGGTCTGCTGTCATTCCTTTCTCGATCTGTTCTCGAACCTTTGACAACAACAATATAGGTGAATGTGTAGAGCGTAGAACGAAGATGGGATTGATGGATCGACGGGACTGACCTGACTACCTTGACCAGAGTATCCAAAGAAAACTCCTATCCCATAATCAGGAGAGGGTACATCGTTGTTTCGAATGGCGGAAATCACTGTATACCATGAATCATTCCACGGTCAACGAATTCACACTTGAATGATGAACCGAGATGAAACAGACACAGCACGAAAGCGCACTCTACTCACCCAACTTGACGACCTCCACAGCGCTCAGGCCCGAATCGGGAACCACCACCGGAGGCTTGTAAGCCACTTCAGCTTCACCCCCTGTGTCAAAGTCATCCCCATCGTCGTCTCGATTCAGCTGGAGGAATGTCCCGGCATTATCAAACATTCTGTCCTTCAAATCGGAATACATTTCTTGATTGGTAAAGGAAGCTTCCGTTGGGACATCGTACTCCATCAAGATCGCATCATCATCGTCTTCTTCCCCTGCTTCCTCCCCTTCAATTTCTATAGGAATGTCCTCATCCTCGACATCGTCAATCTCCTCACCCTCCACCGGAAGATTCCTCAACCTCAACACATTAAAGAATTCGGCGGCCATGTCCGCCCCGCCGGAGTCGGTTCGATCATCGCTGGAAGAACGGAGAGGTACTTCGCGGTGGATGACGTGGATGCGATGGAGGGAGAGGAAGGCGATGGATGGGTTCGCGAGGAGGGCGAGGAGGGGGAGCTTCATGGATGGAGGAACCGGTGTCGTGGGAAGATGATGTTGTTAGGTACGAGTAGGTAAGCGTGACATCCGTAGTACCGCCCATACATACAGCCTGTCTTCTTATGTATACTTAAGTACTTATATACGTTGTAAGTATAAGTACTTACTTAGACTTCGATCTAAAAAATAATAATGATTACCTTTACATTTGGGGGAAATTTACCTTCAAGAACGAATGATGTCATTTAAGAGGGCAATAGAACCTTTCGATTTTTTTCTTTGGGCCTTAAATTATTTATTGTCAAGTATACTTATCCTTTCTATCGTGGTACGATACAAATATTCGTGTTTTCTTCTTGTCGGGAAGGGACTACCTATCGAGATCCACTGGTGCTGATTCAACTCCATATTGCAGCTGTGTTGTTGTTTCCTTGTTTTTATTCCTTTTCGCCCTCTCGACGCTCCCGTCAGAAACAAGCGAATCAGAAATTGCAATCCGCCGATGAAATTCTCTGTCCCTTTCATCCGCTACGGCATCGCCGTATCGTTCTCCTCTCGCACTATTCAGGCGGCTGACTTTACCACACGCGCCCTACAAGGTACGAACGCCTGCATCAAACCGAGGATAAACGAGTTCGAGCCCAGTCCAACAGGCAACGATCTCGCCAATCAGCAAATCGAGATTCTTTGTGCTGATACTGATAAAGGAAATTTGTCTTCCTTTTCGGGATGGATAGTAAGTGTTGAGAGTGACAATGGATCAGGTCAAGGCACTGTTGACAGGGCTACTCTTGTGTCGGGAGCCTTTGATTCCGATGGGATTCTCGTTGTCAGCATCCCCGACCTCGAGAATCCTTCTTTCACTTTAGTGCTTATGGAACAGTTCACCGGAACGAATAGAATTACTGATATAGATACCAACAATGATGGAGTAGTTGACAATATTGCAACGTTTGTTCAAGTTTATGATGCCGTTGGAGTTCCAGATACCACGAGTGCTGTGCCCCTCTACGGCAAACAACTCGGAGGAACAGACCTTCCTTTCACAGGACCTTGGAATGAAAGCGGACCTCGTCTCGTATTTCGTGATAGGGATGACATTGATAGGTTTTACGTGTTACAAGATCCTGATATGGGTGTCATTAAATCTGTCAGTAGTGCTAGTGGTACCGCAACAAACCTAACTACGCACTATTTTCCAGGACAGAATCCTCTGACTTCTACTTTTGGACAGATGAATCCGTTTGCTTCAACTTCATTGGCTTCAACTCGGGTATTAGTGACCACCAAGGTAAGCTCACAATACCACCTTGGGGGATGTTGTTTTACATCTGTTCATCACCATAAACCATGGTATTATTTTTATCGACAATCACATTATCACATTTGCAATGGTCTCATCACAACAAAGCCAGTGATTCCAGTCGACACGAAAATTCACGACATTCAGGGAAATGGTGCTATCAGTCCATTGGTTGGAACTAACGTCTCTGTAACTGCAGTTGTTGTCGGTGAGATAATATGATTATCAGTCGTATTCCTTCCACTATTTATATCAATAAACTTTATTTTTAATCCTTACCTGTTTCAAGGCGATTTCCAAGATTTTGACTCAGACGGGAAACGTAATTTGAAAGGATATTTCCTTCAGGAAGAAGACTCTGATGCTGATTCCAATCCTGCCACCTCTGAAGGTATCTTTGTCTACGATCCTAAGACTATTGTTGATGTAGCGGTCGGAAATTTGGTAAGTCACTAAACCCACCCAATGCATTGATGTTATTATATGTCATTCTGAGTTGGATTTCACTCACAGATAACTACTATATCCATCTATATCTGGTGGCAACAATAGGTTCAAGTTTATGGCTCTGTTTCCGAGTATTTTGGCGAGACTCAAATTAATGCTGTCGCTGTCTCAATTTTGTCTCAGAACATAACTCTTCCTACTCCCGCTTCTGTTTCGTTGCCAGCAAGTCAAACAACGCTGAGCCAGAATAACAAAACTCAGCCTGATCTTGAAGCGTATGAAGGTTGGTGACTTTTTTACCACTACCAAACTTTTGAGCACTGCCCAAACATCAACTTACTAACAATGATGACACACCTGCAATGGTAAATTATGCTAATTTGCAGGTATGCTTGTCAAGTTTGTCAACACTCTAACTATTACAGAATTGTTTCAATTGGACCGGTTCAACGAGATCAAACTTGTCCAAGGCGGCCGTCCTCACTCCTACACTCAATTGAATATTCCCAATACCACGGGCTACCAGGCTCACCTCCAAGACGTAGGGTCCCGCCTCATCACATATGATGACGGTAGTTCCGTACAAAATAAACTCATTTGCAATCTTGATGGCTTTAGTATTGATGGAACTTGTCAATATGGCTCGTTCAGTACGAAAAATGACATCAGGATGGGGGATACTGTAACGGGACTTACAGGTATTTTGTATTACCAATGGGCAGGAAACTCAGCATCAGGTTCTACGTGGCGAGTTTCAAGTATTAGAGATGGCGATGTAAACTTTGTCAAAGCCAATCCTCGTCCTCAAGCCCCACCAAGTTTTGGCTCATCCCACAAACTTGTGTCTGTCAATGTTCTCAATTTTTTCAGAACTCTTAACAGAAATGGTCCCCCTACAGCCATCGGTCCCAGAGGGGCCAATAATGAAGAGGAACTTCTTCGTCAGAAGTCAAAACTTGTGACAGCAATCATCGAAATGGATCCTGATATTTGTGGCATGAATGAGCTCGAGAACGAGTTTCTCCCCGGATCACCATCAAACGCCCTGGAATATTTGGTGCAGGAGTTGAACCTCATTAAGGGCGGCAACTACTTTGCTTGGGTTGACCCTGGTACAGAGTTTGTTGATGCAAGCGACGCCATCTCAAACGGCTTTCTCTACAAGACATCTCTTATCAATGGTCTCGCGGGCAACGTTGCAATCCTTCGCGATGATAAATTGGCTAGTATCGGTATCGATGATTCCACACCAATCTTCACAGGAACAAATACGAACGGAGCATCAATTGCAGCTTCATTCGTATTAAGTAATGGGTCGTGCATTACCATAGTTTTGAACCACCTCAAGTCAAAGGGAGGTACAAACGTTGGTGACAACAGTGACAAAAACGATGGAGCAGGAGCCTGGAACTCCATTCGAGTAAAGGTATGGAACGATGTATCATTTATTTTTAATTTCTACCTCTTAACAACGGTGCTCATCATTCTGAGTGTATGTGGGTCGACCATATCGAAAGGCTGCTGAAGCAATTCATGCCTGGGTTGGTACTGACCCAACAAATGCAAGCTGCCAAATGGTAGCTTTAATGGGTGACATGAACTCGTATGCAAGTGAAGATCCCATCAAATATTTTGAGAGTGTTGGATACACTGATCTCGATCGGAAATTTAATGGGGATGATTCCTACAGCTACGTCTTTGATGGCCTTACCGGTACACTGGACTATGTCCTAGTGAATGATGCCTTCCTTCTCTTGATCACGGGAGCTTCATCGTGGCATGTCAACGCAGATGAAGCAGATGCTTTGGATTATAATTTAGAGTTTGGAAGGGATCAGCTAATTTTTGATGGAACAACTCCCTACCGCTATTCTGACCATGATTCCATCGTGGTTGGTTTCAACCTCGTTTCTGCACCTACATCAAGTCCCGTGACTTTGACGGTGAGTACACCTTTGAAAGGTTCAAGTTGATGAATTGTTGAATGCCATTCCGATTGACCGTAAGCTCGAATGTGTGTCTGTCAATTAAACCCACCGCCAATACTCCTGTCTCTCTATCAATGAAGCCCAGCGCAAATCCGACATCGAGCCCGAGTGTATCTCCGTCGATGAAGCCCTCTGTGAATCCGACCGCGAGCCCTAGTGTACATCCGTCAATCGAGCCTACTGCCAATCCTAGTGCCTCTCCATCGATGAAGCCCACCGAAAATCCGACCTCAAGCCGGAAGCCCACCACCAATCCGAGTGTCTCTCCGTCGAAGAAGATTACCAGAACCAGGAGGCCAACAAAGATCCCGAGCTCATCCCCTTCTCAGTTTCCGTCAAAGAAGCCAACCAAAATGCCTACCTCAAGCCGGAAGCCCACCACCAATCCGAGTGTCTCTCCGTCGAAGAAGCCTTCCAGAAAACCAACGAAGATTCCCAGAACTAGGATGCCAACAAAGATCCCGAGCGCATCTCCTTCTCGGCTTCCGTCAGAGAGGCCAACCAAAATGCCTACCTCAATCCCCACTGCCTTTCCATCCAAGAGGCCAACTAACATGCCCAGAACCAAGAGGCCATCAAAGATACCTCTTACTATATAACCATCCTGGTTTCCAATCACAATGACATCAGTTCTAATTGTACAAAGTTGATTGAAGAATTGTTTGAATCATGTCTTGCTGATTTTGTTCATACGAATAATAAAAATAAAAATATGTGTTGTACAGGAAAAAATGATAAGACAGTCAGTTGTTATTACGCCGCCCGGGCGTTTTTATGTTGTGTGGGTTTTTCAGAGCTTTTCTCCTACGCTGCCTAGTTCATCATAACCAACAAGACACTACCTGGGAGGCACTCCAATATCCTTCACAAAGTCACTACAGAACAGATCACAAACACGAATGCCAACTCAAATAATACTCGTTGCAACTGATGGAGAAAGATGCTCCCGACTCTTCTTGATCGGTGGCTTACTCCGCTTTCTTGCCGGCTTCTCCGTCTTACTCTGCGCAGGTTTCGTCGAAGGTGAGCGAGTTTGGCGATTGGCCGGATTCAGCGTTTTGCCCACTTTTCCTGAGCTTGGTTTGTTCGTCTTTCGATTAGGTCTCTTTGTATTTCTTTTAGTTGGTTTCACAGTCGGCTGGATTCTCTTATCGGGAGATTTTGAGGGACTTGATGTTGGGGTATCGATGCCTGTATTATCAGTTGTTGATTGAGTTGGTTCTGTTGTTTGGGGAACGCTTGGAGTCTGTCGCGGATAGAACACAACAAATTAGCACACGCAACAAGAAAAGACGGATTCCGAATAACCTTTTCCCACAATACAATTTGATGGCATACCGGATTTGGAACTTGAAGTGAGTATGACATACTTCCGACCCTGAAAAGAAAGACCCAGATTACATGAGTGACAGCACCCATTTGAATAAGACTTAAACCATAATGCTCACCATGAAAATATGCCATTGTCCCCGTCTCCAAATAGTTTATCAACCACCCCCCGTGATGGATTCAACAGTCTGATGTGTTCATCCCTGGCAAGGGGATCATCAATGTTACCGTCAATCGTTGTTAACCTATTAGATGAATGGATGTAAAACGCCTGAATAGATCCCACTCTTATTGCAATATCTTCAAAGTCTACCGTGACAAATGACCAATCTTTCCAAAGTGAGTAAGTTAGCAAGGTCGCATTCATAGATCAACGACGGTTTTATGGTAACGAAAAGGAGAGTCGAATCCATGCACTCACCCGAGACAGAATATTTTCTGCTGTGAATTCTAGTCCAGGCAGAAGCATCGGATGCCTTATCCGAGTAACCCCCAGGTGCTGTATAAACAATTATTCTATTATTTCCTTGATATAGTCTGAACGTGAGGCTTGTGAGAACGATGTCTTTGGTGGCCTCAACATCAAACATGACTCCATAGGGAACAGTGCATGACGAGCAGGAAGGTGTGCCCACGGTAAAAGGACCACAGTCTCTACAGTCGAGCTCTTCTGCCTCACAAATAAAGTTTCCACAACAACCAAACTGCATGTCATTGGAGCATTGTTGCATCAGAGTGTTACACACATCAACAGTACAACTGTTGCCATCAAAGCAATCATCATTTTGCTTGCAAGTTTTGTTCACCACCGGTATATTCGGCTGGACGCAGCTACCCAGACTTTTTATATGCTCGTACATTGTTTTGGGAACACGTTTTGGCACCTGGCTGAAGGGCACCACACCCTCATTGTCTTTCCAATTGTCAATATCACTTCTGTCGTCTTGATACCAATACCCACCAAACGAGGCGGCAAAATTCGATACTTTGATTGGTTATTCAACGATCCCGAGATATTGTGTTACAAAGGAGAGTTTGAGAACAGCTCATTAATTCAAACAAAGGGTGTACAACTTTGATGGATGGGAAGGTACACATGCACGTACCACCATTGCCACATAGGTGACAATAGGACATGATAGTTGCATCACCGGCAGAAACTCGACTCCCATCAACTAAACTTGTGCACTGCTCATTGCCACACGCATCCACCAACGGCTAGGAGAGAAGAAGCAATAAGTAACCAGACCGCCAAACTGAATGATTTGCAGTGTTGATGCGAAATTGTATGTAACGAATGAATCTCACATCGTATCCTGCTGGGTCGTGAGTGTGATGGGACCCAAAGTTGTGACTTGCAGAAATATTGATTATGGTGGGGACACGTCGTGAGATAATGTGGCTTTCTGGACAAAGTCAAATAATAATTGTATCCCTCACCCCATCTCATGAGCGAATGCTGCAAAATCCCTGATCAAAAGAGATTCAACGGTAGTAACAGGTCAACTGCGGATGATACAAATCAAATCCAACTGTCCATTTCCAATGTATGCTACTCACCAAAACATGGCGCCATCCATTATATTCGACATGGTTCCCCTCATGCCGGTCGTCACACCATACCCATAATTTGGATGACAAACAGCCCCTACATAGGCGATTCCTACTCAGGTATTCCGTGTTTTGAGATGGCAGAGAAACATGACATGCATGAAGTTCAACAGCAATATCCACTCACCTCCGCCTAGATCCTTGTATAAAATGGCATGATGCACATCGGGACTTGCTCCCGAAACGGGATCTCGATAATGCCACCTGTCGGGGTTTCCGTACTGTTCCAACATGATTTCGAGGGCCGCGTCGGTGCCGACCGCGCTATCGTACTGAGTCGATACGGAAATGTGAAGGACGTGTACTGTAAGAATGGAGACAAGTATGATGAGACGTTGGAGGAGCATGAATCGGAAACGAGGATATACGCCTGCGATTCTCACAATGGGTATCAATCTCTCGTTCGTACACACTGGATGCCGCCGTGACCAAAGCATTCACATATTCGATTGTATTGGGCATGTCCTCCGCGTTGCCGGGATCATGATAAATGACAAGAGCCTCATCTATTTCAATGTACAGATCCACCTGGTAAGTATAACTCTGAGGAAAGGAGTCGGTGGCATAGAGATGACGATGGGTGGGGGAACGATGCCTGCGAATACTATCGAGAGTCTCGGGGTGCCCCCCCCGGCTGTAATGTTTGGCTCCGCAGGTCCAATCCTTTGGAATATCATACTGCACCTCCTCCACCACACTCTCCGTATCATTCAGCTGTTCGAACTTGACCAATGTCCCCTCCTTTTGAATGATACCCTGCACCGATCGACTACCACCATCGACGGCCAGAATGGCGAATCCCTCTTGATCGGAAATGAGATATCGAACGGAGGAATTAGCTCTAAAGGAACGAGACGCAGACGAAATGAGTGTCGAGGATGTCACGCTTGGCTGGGCCATGACAACGTCCATGTCGAATTCGGTTATGAATTCCGCCGTTGTTGTGGATGGTTTGAAGTTGGGCCGTGCCGTAAGGGTGAGACGGGGATGCTGTGTGCCCGAGGCGAGTTGGAAGGCGAGTTCGTCGATGATGCTGGATTCGGGCGAGAGATTGCGATGGAGAAATGACGATGACGATGACTCGAGGATTTGGCACGTAGCTAGACGTGGGAGAAATGGCAAGACGATGAGGAGAGTGGTCCTCGACCACGTCGTCCGCCAGGACGCACGACACATTGAACGAACTCGATCGTGAGATTGATTCGAGCAAAAGAAGCGGCGGCTGTGCGATGAATGTCGTGCTTTTGAGCGCGATGGATCATGGGATGCTCCGGCACCAGATAGAGTCAACGGATGTCGATGACCATGGCGATGAGAATGGACATATTCATCATGATTCACAACAACATCATCATCATCTTCTTCTTCTTATCAACATGAAAATATAAGTACTTAATTAATTTACGTCAACATCAACAATCGAGAACTCCCATCTCCCATCATTCATCGGAATATTCTACGCACGATCTGCTTCTACATTCCATCGTTTATTGACCTTTTTGAAACAGAGACAGCTCATCAAAATTATTCAATCTTATATTGTGATTGGTATCCTCTGCTTTTTAAAATTCGCACGACATCCATTAACGAAGTCTTCGTCGGCATCCAATACTACTCTTTCAGAAGTGACTGAGAAACATCGGCAACCCATCTTGCCCTTTTTCCAGTCTTTTTCTTGATGACGATACCTTTTGTTCGGTGCTCGTTCTCCGTTCGAGTTTGTTTCGGCGGCAATCAATTCGTTCCAATTCCTCGTTCCACTTTCGTCCCAATGATAAACGAGGATGTTGTGTATGTTGAAATGTAATCCTAACGATCACATCATGGGAAGCACCAGCAGCAAAAACAGCAGCAGCAACAACAACAGCAACAACAACAACAATGAACTGGGGTCAGATCGACTAATTGCAGCCATCCTTCCGTGACACGATAACTTTGTCATCAACTACCGCCACTGCCGCACGATTTCTCACCAACGGCCGGTGCGAATTCATTTGAATCTACATTTAAAAGTAGTTATCAATAGCCAATAGCCAATAGCCAATAGCCAATAGCCAACAGGCATCAATAAGCATGTCATACTCGTCCGACGATGAGTCCTCCATCCCTCCTCCTCCTCCTCCCCCGCCACCCCGCAAAGATCCGTTCCCGGAAATTACACCCGGCACAGCACCGTCGTCAACTACAGCAGCAACATCATTAACAACACCATTAACAACTGCACTCACTACAACCACAACAGCAAGATCTGCAGCTTCATCTTCAGCAACAAACTCCATTAAAGTAATCAACAACAACAACAACAACAACGCCGCAGCAGAAGAAGAATTAGAAATACAAATGACTCCCACCAAATCGACTCCCATCGTTGAGACTCCACCAAAACCGCCGCGGAGAAACCGTCTATTCATGGGAATCGTCGCCGTTCTTCTAGTCGCCGGAGCTGCAACGGCAGGAGTCTTCTTTGGCATTCCCAGAAACAATGACAATGGCACCACCTCAATCGAAGAGACGGCCTACGTCGCCACCACAGTCGCTCCCACCGACACTGATAATCACAATCACCATGACTTGCTCGCCGCCATCCTACGAGAACGTTTCAATATTAATGTTAATGTTGAAGGACAAGGACAGCCACAACAATCTGCTAAGGAATTCGTCATTAATGACGAATACCCCTACGATTACGACCTGTTGGACAAACGAACGGACTCGGAGGTTCAAACCTTGATGCAGAGGTACGTTCTCGCGACACTCTACTATTCCACATCGGGAGACAATTGGAACAATCGTGAGAATTGGCTCACCAGGAGCAACGTCTGTAACTGGTACGGAGTGGGTTGCTCCGACAATATCGTGACCAAGATTAGGCTCTCGTCCAATTCCCTCAGGGGGAACATACCCTCGGACTTGGCCGAGTTACCCCAATTGAGGACTCTGGAACTGGATCGCAATTCGCTCAAGGGCAATATTCCGCTAAGGTTGACCGAGTTATCCAAACTGGGTAAGACAATCCAACACTAATCTGTCAATTCAAAACCACAAACACAAACTAACCATTCAACCACAAACACTAACATAACTAACCACAAAACAAACGAACCACTCATACACAATCTCCTCCCTCCCCAAAAGAATCCCTCCTCCTCTCCCATCAATCCCTCACGGGACCCATCCCCCCACTCTCCCCCCTCACCTCCCTCCAAATACTCCAACTCTCCAACAATCAATTCACCGGATCCATCAACACCTTCTCCCCCAACCTCCTCACGATCGACCTCTCGGACAACCCCCAACTCACCGGACTCATCCCACCGATCCCCACCCTACTCGAACTCCACCTCGGACGTACCTCCTTCCATCGAATCCCCGACATGGAATGGCTCTCGGTACTCACCGCCCACGAGGCCCAACTCCGAGGACCACTCCCCCCCTCCCTCCCCCGATGGACCAACCTCACCGCACTCGACGTCGGATACAACGAGTTGACGGGGACGCTGCCGGAGTTGGGAGGGTGGACACGGTTGGAGACGGGGATTTTCGCGGGGAATAATTTTACGGGGGGGATTTCCGGGGTTTGGGGGTGGGAGAATGCGGTTGTGGTGGACTTTTCGGGGAGTGGGTTGGAGTTGGGGAGGGTTTCGGGTGCGGTTGGGAGGTGGAAGGTGGGTCTTCGTGTTTTTGTTGAGTGACCATTTCCATTAGTTGTGGAAGGATGCTCACCGTGATTTCGGTGATTTTATTTTAGAAATGCGAGGTTTTGAAATTGTCCCAATCGGGGATTGTGGGATCCATTCCATCGGAGGTTGGTGACATGGCTTCGTTGAAGGTTTTGGACTTG
Source organism: Cyclotella distinguenda (assembly GCA_036939455.1). Lineage (NCBI taxonomy): Eukaryota > Bacillariophyta > Thalassiosirophyceae > Thalassiosirales > Thalassiosiraceae > Cyclotella > Cyclotella distinguenda. The sequence continues at coordinate 11,724 of JALLPF010000002.1, read as the reverse complement.
TCCATGAATGAGATTACCGGTGAACTTCCCAGTGAACTTGGAACACTGGCAGATACCTTGACGGAATTCGTGGTGTACCAGAACAACCTCAACGGTGAGATGTTGGATGGATGACTGTTTGATTTATTAATTTATTATGGTTTTGATTGCAACTCAGATCATTCGTGATTTTTTAGGGACACTTCCGACCGAACTTGGAAAGCTTCAGGGATTGACAATGTTGCTCCTCCATGAAAATGGATTTGATGTAAGTTTGAACCATTGTCTGAAACTCGAAATACCACATTTCTGTCACAAATACGTCATAACCTTTCTCATTATCATGATAGGGTGAAATTCCCACCGAGCTAGGGTTGCTCTCCAACGCCGGCCTCATTCAACTCGACATGAACCAGCTCAGTAAGTACCCACTCTCGCACACCATCCTTATTCTCCCGAATCAATCCCTCATCCATTCCCTCAATCACAACAGCTGGCGCCGTCCCAACGACATTCGGATCCCTGTCGAGCCTGAAAGAACTCAACCTGCAAAAGAATTTTCTGAGTTCGATCCCATCGGAACTATTTCAATTAGAATCGTTGCAATACCTGTATGCCAATGACAATTTCATCTCGGGACAAATCCCCGAGAATATCAACCCAAGTCTTGAGGAGATTCATCTTCACAACAACGGTACGATGCTTTGGTACTTCAATTCCATGTTACAATAATTCTCGTGTCTTATTCGAATCTGAATTTCATACCCAACCAACTTCCAAGACTGGACCGGAACGGTTCCAACAACTCTAGGCAACCTCCCCAACCTAACCATATTCAAAGCCAGCAACAACAAACGACACAACGGCACGGGAATATTTGGGGCCCTCCCCGATTCTATCGGCGGTCTCACCACCATTATCGAATTCGATCTATCGGGCAATTCCCTCACGGGGGAATTGCCACCCTTGGGGAACTGGCAGAACCTCATGGTTCTCGATTTGACGGACAATATTCTTTCTGGGGAGGTGGATCGGGCACTGTGCGGGTCGGGTGCCGATATTCGGGTGGATTGCACGGTGGATTGTCGGTGTTGTGATGGATACAATTGCACGGATCTTTAGAGTATTAAGTGTATGAGATGCAGGAAAGGGATGGGGGAAGGGATCCCGTTTTATAAATGTTGAGCGATTCTTGGCGCAGTTGTAAATGCGAGTATAGTTTTAACGCTGTGCTTTGGCGCCGATGCTCATTAATGTGAAGAGACGTAATAGATTCTATTGGTCCACTTCTATCGCAAGGCTCACGTTATTCAAACCAGGATGCTGTCATGGGATTGCATTATTTTGAAGAAGTTTGCTATTTGCACTACGTATTGTACTATACTACAACAATTTTTTTATTTTTTGCCGGTGTCATCAACTTGACCAATACTATTTTCAATCAAATTTGAGCTGTATTAATATGTCATTATTTACAATATTATTGCCTCGATACAAAAATGGGTTGAGTGAATCTTAGTGATCCAATATCCCGACTAGTTATCATATTATAATATGCCCTATAGCAAAAAGGCCGTAGTAACAATTGGACCCGACGGCACCCAACCCAACAACAACAGCAGGACAACCCAACAGCAACGCCATAACAACACCCTCAACAACTAACACCATGAAGTCCACCCCACTCCTCCCACTTATCCTCCTCACACTGTTCCTCCTCTGGCCACTCCTACTCCTCCTCCCCCACTCCAACCCAACAGCAGCCACTCCGACCCACCGCACCGAACTTCTCGGCTACGGTCCGTCCTCCCCCCGCATCGCTCTCCTCCTCGTCCTCCCCTCCACCCTCGACTCCACCTCCCTCCTCCCCTCGGCCCAACGCACCGTCCAATCCATCTTTCAAACCCTCGATCGCAATCGAATCTTCCACGTGGTACTCCTACTCGACGGACACGGACGCACCGCCCAATTCGAATCGTCCCTCCACGCCCTGGACGAAGGAGACTCCCTCCACCTCCACGGAGAACGACCCCACGATCACAACTCAACCCCCGGGGTGGGGCTACGACAGGGAGAGGTGCACGCCCATTCCACCAAATTGCACATTATTTACAATCATGAGAGCGTGGGGGTGGCCAATTCGAGACGGCGGGGGGCGGAGTTTATCGGGTTGCTCGGAAGGAAGTACGAGGCGGCCGGGTGGAAATCACCCCGGGAGCGATTGGTGCTGGTGCTGTTGGATCATGGTGTCGTTCTGCGGACGGGGTGGTTGGATAAGGTGGAGGATGGGTTGAATGTTCATGGCGACGAGAATGACAATGGTGATATTCATGTGGACGACAACCTTGCCAATGCCATTTCCTTCCGGGTGGATGAGAATGGACGGGATGGACCGAGGGTGCGTACGTTGGACACTCTGTTTCATCCCAAATGGGTTTCTCCCTCCGGGGAGCACATGGCGCTGAGCAACGGGGAATCGTATCCTACACCGCTCGTCCTGGGGGGTGCCACGGCGTTGATGCTGGATACCTTTATGAACCTGGTTGCCACCGATAGTATGTTGATGGATCAATTTGCGGCGGATGTGGAATTGTCGTTTAATTTGTGGATGTGCGGGGATGGGATTGATGTGGTGGATGGACTTAAAGTTACCGTGGAGGGAGGGGAGGGTAAAATTGGAATGGAGGGGCCGTTTGTGGCGAGGATGGTGAGTGCGTGGATGGAGGGGCATGGGGATGAGATTTATTACGAGAGGTTTCTTGGGGATGTGGCGTTGGACAAGGCATTGGAGGTGGGAGGGGGAAACGAAGGGGCTCCGAAGAATGCGGCGATGGAGACGAGGGTGTTGGAGGAGGAGCAAAAGAGGAGGAGGGAGTTGCTTCATAGGATTGCGGAGGAAGCGAAGCAGTCGGTGGGGTTTCCTTCGGGGATTGGAAGGAGGTGTCGTCCTTTTTCGTGGTATGTTCAACATGTCGCCACGAATCTATTGGGTGACGACGAAGAGGAGGAGGACGAGGGTGTCCGAGTCAGTCAGAGCAGAGAAAGCGTACTCCCCTTGAAACCGCTCGATGAGAAGAGATTGGCAATCATTTCCAAGGCGAGTCCGGTTAAACTAGCCTACGTGGATGTTTCGGGTAGACACGCTCAGCATCCGCACCAGGGGGCGACCGATGAGAATGGACGATTCGGTTATGTTCATGATGAAACATTTCTGGCCGCGAATCCGCCTCCCTTCGAGTTCAGGGATGATTCGGATAAAGAAAAGTTGTGTAAAAAAGGAGGTGAGAGTGTTATGCGTTATCCCGTTTACATTGATCATTGAAGCATCCGTATCATGTCCCGTTTTCTTCGCCTCTTTGATGCAATTAATACAAATCAGATCCAAACTACACAATGTTGACCGAAAAGGTGTTTGTAGACCTGACCAATCACGAGGCCGCAGTCAAACGAGCGGAGCATGGGTTAGCACAGAAAAAGAGGGTAAAAATATTCTGTCTTGTCTACACGATCGAAAAGTTTCATGATCGTATTCCAGCCATCAAGGAGACTTGGGGGTGAGCATGAATGTAACCCTGCGGTCTTCTTTTCCATCCTCGTGAACAGTACTCTAACTTCCCGACGTGCCTTTGTATCCGCACCTCGACAGTAAAAAATGCGACGGATTCATGGTGGCCAGTACAAAAACCGATATCGCCCTTGGCACGGTCAACATTCCGCATGAAGGGCCGGAAGAATACAACAATATTTGGCAAAAAGTCAGGTCCATGTGGAGTTATGTTTACGATAATTATTATGAAAAGGTAGGCATGCATGTCTGGCATTTTATTGTAGCATCAGCAGCGCCTACGATTCTCATGTCCATTGTTTCAGTACGACTATTTTCACATTGGAGGAGATGATTTATACCTAATCGTTGAAAACTTGAGATTGTATCTGGAAAGCGAAGAAATTCAATTGGCCTCCAACGGCGGTCAATTCCTTCCCAACGGATCCGAAGATGAAATGACTCCCCTCTTCCTGGGAAGACGATTTGCTGAGGGAGGCGACCGAGACCGCATGTTCATCTCGGGAGGCAGCGGCTACACCATGAACAAGGCGACATTGAAGAGTCTCGTGGTCAACGGATTCCCCACCTGTTCTCCTCATTTAAAGACATTCTCCGAGGATGTCATGGTGGCCACTTGTCTCCGAAAGGTGGGTCGTATCAAATTGAATGCCATACCAAAATTCTTGCCCATCTAACCTTTGATCTACTGGTGCAGATGAACATTCTTCCGTACGACACCAAAGATGATGCCGGCGGGGAGCGATATATGCCGTTCCAACCGGGTCACCATCTCACCTACCTACCGCCGAAAAATCCCAAGGATGATTGGTATTCGAACTACAGTGTGGATGTGAAATGGGGGATTGATCATTGTGCTGCCAAGAGCGTGGCGTTCCATTACATTAAGGAGGATCTCATGAGGCGGATGCATGCCATTTTATATCATTATTGTTAGCTGGATCATGACATCACATGGAAGATCAATGTGTCCCTGCAAGTGATTTCAGAACTTCTCATGAGGCGAATTTGTGTCACTTGATAACATCATATTTGGGTGGATCGTCACAATCGAATTTAAAGTGTACTTGTATTATAACTAATTGTTGGTCTGGGCGTCTGTGCAATAGGTTGCGTGTTAATTATTGATTATCAGCCATGTCAGAACAAAAGCAGTCAAAAAAAGCGTCATTTCCCCAATGCCAATTCAAAATAATGACGTCATATTTCAAAGCAGTCTCTACAATACTGGTGTGCCTTGCTTTTCATCCATTCAATTGAGACTGAAGTATTCTTTCCAACCACAAAATTCGGTCTTGAACGACTCAGCGTAAGCACAAGTTTGATCTCGTGTAAAGTACTTCCCTCCCTTACCCGTGATGTCCTTGTCGAAGTTGCCCTGGTACACGCAGACGATGCAATTCCACATAAGATCTGCATTGTACTTGTAGGGGAAACATTTGGTGTAGTAATCTGTTTCAACCTTCTGGCCGGTCATTGCTTGGTTGTACGCATTCTTATCAGTACTGGCTGTGCATGACACTTGGCCTTGATCCGACCACACAGCACTTTTCGAGCATGTGCAGGTTGTTGAACATTCCGGCACCCATGTGCATCCTGTGAGTTTAGTCTTTCTATTTATCGCAACGCAGTTGTTATTCATTCCCATGCTAGATTCAAGAACCATGTGCGTCGTCAGCACTGCTGGGTGCACACTGTACGTCGCTGCATTTGACTTGGCTAGATCACGATAGGTGCTTACTCCCGAGTTAAAAGCAGTTTTCGTGATCTGAGAGATGTAAGAGCTGCTCGGCCAGTAGCACTTATCTGACGGGCAGAAGGACGAAGGTGGCGATATCGTATATGTCGTGCTGGATGTGGCAGTTTGACACAGGGTTTTCCAGGTATTACAACCGACAATCCCATCAACCTGAAGTCCCTTCTTCGTTTGCCAAGCCCTGACAGCACTGTCCGTCAAGCTTCCAAAGTAGCCGTCAGTTGTCAATCTTGCTTTATTCAATGTATTCAAGAGGCACTGAAGATCAACCACTTGTGAGTTATAGGCGGTTGTCCGCTTCAGTGTAGGGCGACTTTTGCAGGCGGCAAAAGTGGAGGGACAGACTGCAAGGTTTCTCTTGTTCAGGCCCTCGTGCCCTTCCTCATTACGAAGAAAATGGCGGTCGACTTTGTCGCCAGCAGAATCTGTGTTGGCAATCGATGACCCTGTGAAATACGAAGAGATTGGTTCATGGCATCCGAAACGAAATACTAGATATACCAAAACATAACATATGCAGACGACTGGAATCATCATAAGCACGTACAGATAGGAATCATCGACAGGGTAGTCAGGAAAATTGCAGAGATGATCTTCATGATTTGATATAGTTTGAGTTCTAGTCTAGAGACTCTGTGTTTGCTTTCAGTTGTATTCGTTGGTTTTGCTTATTGCAACTTATTGATTTTATGATCTCATTAATACAGTTGTTGATATTCATGGAAAAGTTTGATCACGATCAGGTTACGAGAGAAAGCGAACCGAACACTAATTGAAATCATGCGAAGTGAATGAATTGTTCACTATCAATGACTCAACACTTGAAGGTCTAACGCGTTTCCCTTAATTGTCTGATCGAATATTGGAAGAAATCTGTGAAAATAGTGAAACAAAGAACGATCTGACGGCTAATATTTCCGCTGCTGTCGGATGGCGTCAAAAGCGAACACATACCAACGCAGTTTGACTCATTCTGATGCGTTGTTAGTGAATGCCTTGATCTTACTTTTGCTCATATTAATTTTGAAGCGAACTCTAAAAAAAAAATGATTCTTCCGATAGTGAATCGACCATACGAAATTATGACTATCGTACATTCACGTGCCAAGTATAAGTAAAGGGTAATGCTGGGCAAATCTCCTCAAATCTGAGATAACAACATTGAATTCAGTGCACGATGAGTGGTTGCTACTAGGCAAATGATGAGAAAACTCTCGCGATTCACTATATCTCTGGGGAATCACACATTTTCGCAGCCCTTGGATGGCGTCAAAAGAGATGGAAACACCTCGAATAGTCCCAAGATCTGTTGCTCATGTTTAATCACTAGCTTCTTTCACGTATACATAATCAATTTAGAGTTCGGTTCGCGTTATCTTAATCTGGTCATGATCTTACTACTTCGTCTTATCATTCTCAACATGGTCGTTGATGAGCTCATAAAAATAACATTGTGAGACAATCAAACGACAAACAACGAAACCAACCCAAATCAAAAATACCTAATCTGTCATCAAAACTATACTCCATCAAATCATGAAGATCATCTTCGCATTTGTAATGACAAGTCTATCAATGATTCAAATCGGTATGTGTTGATGATTCCACATTATTTTTTTCAATGTGCATCATGTGTCCAATATTCCGCATCATAAAATCGTTTGTATTTCACAGGATCATCGATGTCAGTGTAGATGCTGCTGACGACAAGGTGGTTAGCAGCGATCACCACCAGTTTCTTCGCAATGATGAGCAGCAGGATGTGCAAAGCAAGAGGAACCTATTGACATGTCCCGCCACCTATGCAGCGTGTAGTAGTCGCCCCACTCTGATGCAGTCAACTGCCTTCAACACTCAAGTAGTAGATCTTCAATGCCTGTTGAATACACTGAATCGCGCAGGTTTGGCAACCGATGGCTACTTTGGAAGCTTCACAAACACTGCTGTCAGGGCTTGGCAAACGAAGAAGGGTCTTCAGGTGGATGGGATTGTTGGTTGCAATACTTGGCAAACCCTGTGCGGAGGAGGATTGTCATGCGAAAGTCGAGCTTGCAAATATGAGGTTACCGCAGGTCGCCAAGGTATCGTGAAGCTATTGACTGATCTGTCGGCATCGGGTAACAAAATAACTTACTCTCAAGTGCTGTCCAAGCGATGGTCGGGTATTCAATCATGGACCTGCCCAGCAAATAACAAAGTACCCGCCTATGCAGATTGCAGCTCCTTTGTCTCGTGGGTATTTTGGTCTATGTACGGACTAGGAGAGGATAAACTAAACGGAAAGGCCTGGAAAGAAGGTTACACAGGCACCATGGGAATTCTTGGTGTCCAAGTCTCCAAAGCAACTACAGTTCGTGGGAAAAAAATTCCTGCTTCCTATGCCAAAGCTCAGCCGGGAGACATCGTTCTCTATGGGCCAGGTACTCATTCACACGTGGCAATATACATTGGCAACGGAATGGTGGCCAGCTTTGGTTCGACTGGTCCTGTCAAAATGTTGTCCATCAACTACCACAGTGACAAGGTTGAGCAGATCCGCTCCTTCATTGGCAATGACAGCAAGCAGTTTGGAGATTTGATTTTTGTGTAATGAGCGACTGGGGATGTGCGTTCCGGTACATAAATAAATCGAATCAATTAACCAATAGCAAGAAAGATTATTAATGTTTGAGTTACTGATTCTCTATTGTTTATAGGTAGTAGTACCTGCTTCCTATGACGATTGCAGCTACTGTAACCATATTTTCTGAATAGAAAGCATTATATCTCAATCCTAATCTGTCTATTTTTCAAAAGGCTAAGAGTGTCCCAAACCGAATCAAGAAGCTATCAGTTCCTTGACATCAGCCCTTTGGTTTCTCATGTTCTCTCGTTCCTTAACAACCCCCATCCTTTGAGCCCTGTGCACGTCCTTCGATATCAGTTCCATTTGATACTTCATTTCTTCCTCGTGTTCCTAATTTGGGCATGTCCAAACCCTCGGATGTGCTCTCGATCTTTTTGGGAGTCTTGGTACTACTTGTCGGTTTTCGACATGGTTTGCGATGATTGGAGGACGACAACAGCAGGTAGATACGACAACGGTTGTCATGAACAATGCACCGGACAACCGGGTTGCGTCTAGATGTCAAGAAGATGATGATGAATGCTTTTGAGCACATGTTGCTGTAACTCTCTAATCGACAGGAATTTTGCCGGTGGTTAATAAAATCTTACTTCTTGTACATACTTTCGGAGATACCACTGACTTCAACTGGTAGTACCCCCATTCAAGGATCAGCGTCATCGGTGTTGCACATGCCACACATGCTTGGAACATAGTAGTGTCCCCATTCCATTGAGTCAAAGGAGCGAAGAAAGAAACAGCATGTGGTAGAATATAACGATGATAACCGTGGTGATCATTAGGTGTTACAACATTTCAAACTCCATCGCACCCTGTCACAGAAGATGCTCCCAAATAACATGAGATATAGAACAAGCTCCGTTCTCACGCGTAACCCCACCACCAGTTACGGATACCTCCAAACCCACACCCAACTGTTCCGCTCTCCACGAGATCTTGGACTCATTTGGTACACTTATTCGGATACAAATGTCCTTGTTGAGATAGGACGCCACGCCTGTGATTTGTGTGACACTTTCTTTGCTCACGGGTATACCACCAACCTTGAAGGATAGGTCCGATGACATGTGGCATTCGTTAGGACCTCGTTTTTCATTAACTTCGCAGAGTACAATAGCTTTGAAAAAGGTGGAGGCGAACTCATTGTCCGCGCTCTGCGGTTTGGTCGTGGCTTCATATGGCATCCACAGCTCCAAAGCTCCAGAGGCTGGAATACCGTAGAGTGCAGTTTTCATATCAATGTATCCCAACCCACCATACTTTTCAACCTTTAGTTTGGTCTCACGTTCCACTTTGCCTACATCCATCACCCACCCTTTCTGAAACAATGAATCCTCTCGAGAGTGGAGCATGTCATGTTCATCTTTGGCTAATCCTGACACCACGATGGATTCCAGACGTCCAGACATGTTGGGAAGAAACGAAGTTCGACACGAAATTTTATTCATATGCCATACATTCGTGTTGTCCGTTGATGGAACCCCATGAAGCAGCGAAGCAAGGTCGGCGTTGCCAGAATTTGTCATGGGCGGGGGAAGCTCTCCGACTTCATGTCCTGACTGCGCAGAATACTTTCCATTGATACCAACTTTATTCCTCCACTCCCCATCCTCTTCCATAATCCCAATTGCAATCTCCACGGCCTCCACGAAATACATGGCCAACATCCACCCCATAAGTTCATGCTCCATCCTCCTAGGATGCCACGGACTCTGCCCCGGAGCACCAGGGGGAGCACCCCACTCCTCCCATCGTCGAAATCCCTCCGGCCGATTCCCCTCCTTCATCTCCAACCACTCCCTCTTGACCGCCTCCTTCCCCCCCAACGCCACGGCATCCATCAAATACCCCCCCTCGACGTACTTTTGCAGCACATTCCTCCTCACTTTACTCTTGACATCCAACAGTACAAAGAATGGTGGAGACATAGGCATGGTCAACCCATGGCGAATATAACTCTCCAGCCCCAAGCCTCCATTACCCTCGTTCATGGCATAATCCCAGGAGATACCATGACTGTCACCCCCCAGAAAATTGGAAAGGCACCACCCATAAGGAAAGGATGGAATACCCCCAATCGCGGCATTGCGCGTTTCAAGCGTAATCCCGAGGGACGCCATGACCCGGTCCAAAAGGGCATGCGCAACAAAGGGAAAGGATTGGTTGAAATGATTTCCCCGTCCCACCGTGACGGAGTATCCGGCGAAGGATAAGATGAAGTGGGGATGGGGTGTGGCGAGAAGTGAGAGGAGTCTCATGGCGGTGGTGTCGTTGGATTTGGAGAGGGGGAGGATGCCCCGTTGGAGCATGGCCGTGGCCTCCTCGGGTCCTCCGTAGCGTGAGTGGAACTCGAGTTTGAGTTGGTCGATGAGGTGGCGGGTGGAGCCGAGTCCGTCTGTCTTTTGTTGGATCTCGAATGAATCGACATTCTTGTTGTTGGATATAAGTACGAGATTGTTCGTGGAGGCGATGAGGTGGAAGACCCAGAGGATTCCGATTGCGACGAGGAATCGGAGTATTACGGAGGAGGATGCATTTGGATGGAGCGTGTTGCGTCGATGGGGAGTCGGAGTGGTGCGGTTTTCGGTGTTGGAGGACTTTTCGATGGTTGTTGCACGGGATCGACGATGGATTTCCATTGCGGATCTTTGATAATGAATATAAGTACTTAAATTACTTCTATTATATCGATTATCGATGACTTATGATTTTGCTATCAATCTGTCATGGTGGGTACTTCATCTTCTATCTTCGGTGGGTATCGTACGATACTCTGAAAGCGAGGCTCGATACGAGGTCTGAATACGGTAGGTGAGGCAGTCTACCTATCGTCATTCTATATTGGTTCCTATGGTACCTTGCACAGGTTGGATTACTAGGTCACGGTAATATTACAGCTTTTTCTCGAAACAGCGCTCAGAGCGGCCTTTGACGGACAGCTGTAATAACGTAAGTACTTACTTACTACTTAGAGTATAAGAATAAAGTTTGTATGAGAGTGTCAGGAGGTGTCAGTGTGCAGAATCAACCAGAAGGGTTTGGAAAAGTTTGAAGAAACGAAGATAGCCACTTTCGACTAGTGCGGCCACCGGGTCAACAGAGGCTAGGATCGAACAATTCCAATGTCCCCATTCCGTCGTTCATCCATTTGCAACGCATCGGCATTCGCCATGACGTTGGCAGTAATGAATGTTTCTGCATCGGGATTTGGCGTGGCCGCGTTTTGGTTTCAACCGTGGACATCGTGCGGTCATCTCCAACGGCTCCCCGGCAGGACGACAACGACAATATTCTCCGGGAAGGATGCGTCGGGAGGACCTATATCTTCGAACGATGGGTCGATCGATAGAACAATAAAGGAGAGGGATGGAGGAAACGATGTTACGGTTACACTTTCAGAATTCGGCCAATCCGTCCCGTACGTCCCCCCAAGTCAGCGAAATCAAGAATCAGAGAAGAGCGAGACCGATCCCTCGTCTCCGTTGGATGTTGCCACCAATTCTCTCGAGGAATTGGATCCGTTACAAATAAGTCGTCGAAGAAACATTGCCGTCGCATTGATTTCATTCGCAATATCCATATTCAATTATGGATGGCAATTCACGCATCCCGTCTCTGCCATGGAGATATTGGCAAATATGCAATCAAAAAGTGCGCCTCTCACCTCCATCGGAAACAATGGAAAACCGACCGTCGTTGATTTCTGGGCCCCGTGGTGTGAGAACTGCAAGTTCGCCGCACCGACGTTACTGGCGGTGGAGGAGGAATACGGGGACCGCGTCAATTTCATTCTTGTGA
>JALLPF010000001.1:0-24935 GCA_036939455.1 Cyclotella distinguenda | reverse complement strand
GGGACTGGGTGATGCAAAAGAGCAACCGAGCACGAGAAAACCACTTGTTTCGGTGCTCCTACACCGCGAAAGCACTGCTTCCGGGGACCGATGCTCACTCCGAGTTCCGAGCACTGGGGAGAATTCCAGAAAAAATGAAATAAGTTGCCGAAGTACGATTCTTTCTTTTGAGCTTGGGAAATAGTATATGTATTTTCATTTGGATGAAATGAAAACATACTCATTATTTCTGTTCGATCACGTTTCTCAAAAAATAAAGGGATTTTTTGTCAGATCGGTGCAGTATCATGCACAACAGTTCGCATCATAAAAATGATCCCTGGCAACTGGAATAACAATGATTCACTAAATTCACACGGGATGACGCGAAGATTCAAAAGCTCCAATGAAACCAGGTGCCGAACAAATTGCTGCAATTCTTGGACGCTCAAACTCACGAAATAATCGAAACTTGACGATACCCGTTGGTGACTCTATCCATTGCAAACAGCCTTCCAGTGGTACGTTGATGCCGTCGAACCGTTACTGCCGTTCCCGTCATTTGCTGCAGTTGATTCCGCCCGACAGGGATCGTACTTTGTTCTAAATTCGATAGAGAATCTAGCTACTATATTTGTCCTTGCATCAGCCTCCAGTTTCGATTCACTGCCGTTTCAGCAGATTCTGCCTTTAAGCCCTGTCTTCTTTGTTTGTTTAGAGAATCTCTTTCTCTCGTTGCTCGGCTGGGTTCTCGCACCATACACCCCACTTCCACGAGTTAATGCAGATTCTGCTCGACAGCGCAGGTGTCCCTGGTGTTAAACACAGATTCTCTCTCGCGTTGTCTGGTGATTTGGTGCCATTCTCACGCTGCGTCCACTTGCTGCAGCAGATTCTGCCCGCCAAGTCACGTCTACTTATTGTTCTGGAATCTCTCTCTTTATTCGATCGAGGTTCGCCAGTCGCTTTTGATGGCATGGAAGTCTTGCAGAACCAGGTGAGAAAGGCATCGTTTGCAGTGATACACATAACAGAATTCATCCAATTTAAACAAATTCGTTGATTATGATGTTGTGTACCCGTAAGACCGCGATTAGTTTGGCCCTGACTCCTCGGAATTCCACGTTGCTGATCGGAGGATTTAGTCGATCACAGTCGACAGAAACTATAACGAAATGCGACGAAGAATCTTCGCACGATGATACCGATACAGGAATCGACGAACTGGATGACTTCGATTCCAAGGATTGGGAACTCGATCCCGACTTCAAGCATACGACTGCTGAGCATCTCAACCCCTACGTAGACGGCAAACAAGTTCCAACCGATATCGTCGAATCGCCACCGCAGAGAGCCAAACGATTCTCTAAATCCCAACGTAACAGAACTCTACGACACCACAAACTGATCCAACCTTCCTCCTCCCATGAAAAAGTTCTTTCGACCAGCCTTCGTGCGGAACGCGAAATTGAATTCCTATCTGCTTCCACCATTTCGTGTGTGTCTCTCCTCACTCTCCCAGAGGAGGAGGAAGACGAGGTTTGCGACAGGCAAGAAAGTTCTTGCATTAAGCCTATTCAAGAAGATCGGATTTTCGAAGTTGTCGAGATGAACTTCAAGAATTCACCCGGCGTTGCAAAGTCGATCCCCTCAACTGTGTCGACAGAAGCTCTGTCTTATGACGATAGTCCGAACTCGTTGGATACTTCACACAAAACTCTCTCCGAATATAACGACGAGGAGTACGAGTTTAGTCCAGTATCCGCTTATTTTACAACACAGGTGCATTGCCAACCACTTGAGTTACTTCCACACGCATTGTCTCATCGATTTGTGGTATGCACTGACACGAAATTCGGCATCACCAAGAATAACATCAATTGGGAAGCAGAGATTCAGTGCTCGAAGCATGCCATTAGATCAATCAACGAAATGGAACCACGGCCTTCTTTTGTATGTGTTTGTGGGGACTTGGTAAATATGGAGTTCTCGTTTGAGAAGCAGAAGGGGTCTAAGAGCAGGTTTCCTTCGACTTTATTCAACGGCGCCACTGGTAAGAACATGCAATCACTTCGTTCCTTACAGAGACTTGGCTTTCCAGTTTTGCTCACATCTCACGTTCCACACAGGCATAGCTTCTAGAGAGGTTTGCGACACAATTCAAGACGAACAGAACGAAGATTTCAAAAATATTTGGAGCCAACTTCACCCTGACATCGCGCTGGTTTGCCTTTGTGGAAATAACGACATTGGTAATCGGCCCACTCCAAGATCCATATCTAGATTTCGTTCGGCATTCGGCGACGAGTATTTAGCATTCTGGGCGAATGGCACCTACAATATTGCTATCAACAATGTCTTATTTGTTGATCCGTCAGGAGCAAAGAGAATATTCAAAATTCAGCTGAGTTGGTTGGAAGAGAGGCTGAAGTACGCTCAAGACCACCATGCGAAGCAAGTTTTCGGTAGGTTCTTTACCTCTAACAAGAGAACATCATGTTGTCTTCGTCCTGATTCGCCTCAACAGGTCTAATTGGCATCACACCCCTTTTCAGTGTTTGCACATCATCCATGGTTTCTCATTGACGAAGATGAAGACACGGAGAGTTTAACTGGCGCATCATTATATCCCAAAGAACGCCAGAACTCCTTGGCGACATGCGCCAATTCAAATTACGGCGCCAACTCCTTTCCCGATACGTACGTTTCCATCCCCAAGCGATATCGTGCTCAGGCCCTCGAGTTGTTCCGCAAGTACAACGTTACGGCATGTTTCAGCGGTCACTTCCATCAGAATTTGACTTCCAAGACACGATGGGGAATGGACATGATCGTCACAGCTCCACTCTCTGAAGTGTCCAATTCTATCAGCACGAGACACCAAAAAATTAGGAATGTTGGGGAGGTTCACAGTCGTCGTAGAAAAATGACTTGTGAAAGTGAAGAGGCCATGCTGCATGGAGAAGATAGAGATCTATCAGCCGTGGATGAACCTAATTGTCGTGGTATCCGAGTTGTAGACGTTCAGATTGATGAGTCATTCCTCAACAGTGGTTTCAAGCACACGTTTATTCCTGTATGATGGCGTGATATCGTCCACTTAAGTTAAGTTGTCAGAATAAACGCCCCTTAGGTATATACTTCCGACCGACGTAATCGCTTAAATCTTCATAGTTGGACGACACATGAACTTGTTTATATCATAACAGACCGATGCGGGTCCGACATTTCCACGTCGAGAAGCGACATTGTCGAACTCAATTTTTGAGGCATATTGATAAATCAACTATTGCGTTCCATGGGATCATTAACACACAATGAACCATTGATACGGAGTGCTTGCACATGAAATACACAAAATTTAAACTTTTGCCAAAATTTATTTAAATAAGACAAATAATATAGCAGCCTCAGCTAAATAAATTGGTTGATCAAACCCGTCAACTACACTGTGTAGACAGTGCTCGATGTTCCAATCTTGGAGCAAAAGACATATTGGCACAAGTAAACCATGAATAACATGCCTGAGCATCAATATCGGCGAGAGGTGACTAGGTCGTCGACGAAAGCAGGTGCCGTCTTAAGCCACAGTGAAAGTATGAATTCATCAATACATGGAACTGAGATTGTTCCTCAGTATCCGGATCATCATGATGTTCATTATTTTTCCCCAGGCATGGATCAGTTCAATCACCACGAGCTGTACTGGTCATCACAATCACATCATACTTATCGATATGAAGACACCCGACAGGAAGATCCTTTGTTGAGTCAAGAAATTAATCCCTATGATCCTTCCCCACATCACCATCTGGAGCCACATACCAGTATTCAAAACTACGCCGGGTTTCCGATTCAAAGCCATTCAAACACTCGACAAGAAAGTCTAGATACTATGGTAGCGTCTAATCAATATCAAAACGACCAGTATGATTCAAATGCTTTTGATCAGAGAAATATTCTCGACTGCTATCCGGGAACGACACCACCACAGACATGCGACGGTGATGATAATCTGAAGATCGAAGCTGGCGCGTCAGTTTCGGACCCATATAATTTCAGCCCTTTATCCGACACACCTAGAGAGAGTGGTAAATTCAAGGGTGTCTACAATCCATTAAATCCAGATAAACGACTGAATCCAGATGAAGGGTTTCATAGTATCGGGTCCAATGTTGCACTGAGCTATTCGTACAGTTCGTCGACTCATGTCAGCAATCGAAGCGGACCCCATACCTTAGTTCCTCAAAATATTTCTTTCAAATATGATGACAGGTATGAACTACTGGATGAGGATGCAGCTCATGATCACGATTCTATGGTTCCTGTAGGTCAGTCAAACCCAGTGAAACATCAGCCGAAACCCGTCAAGTCTGATGTTGCGAATGATTCTAGTAATACCACAAGCCTTGATAATGAATGTGGTTGGGAACGTCACTATAACAGTCTTCTACGATATCGGGAGGAATACGGAGATTGCAACGTGCCACAGAAATGGTAAGCAGAGTGTTGGAAGTCATATTTGGCCAATGCTCAAAATTGATGTCTAATCAACCGTCGTAGGAGAGATGGAGAATTGAACACTGGGGTTTGGGTGAACAAAGTGAGCGTTGTTTCAACTTGATCTTCCAGTTCTTCATTACTGTTTTGTCCTTCATTACTTGATGGGATTTACTCCGAACTATACCTCAATGATACCGATTATTTTCCATCACAACAAGCAACGGATGGAAAAAAGAAAACTCGACAAAGGTAATAGTTCTGCAATGACCAGGAAAAGAATCCGGAAATTGCAAGAGATTGGGTTCAACTGGGGCAAGGAAAAGGGGCAGGCGAGTTGGGATGAGAAATTTGTGAGCGAAACTGTAGCAATTTAGTGAAAGAATCTGATCATCACTTACATTGGCGTTCTGCGGATCCTGTTCTTTAAGGAAGAGATTAAAGCCTTCAAAGAAAAGGTATGCGAGGTGTTTTCGGTTTGTGTTGTACTTATATCTTGTATCAATCGAGCCCCGACGCTTCGTGTATCTCATTCGTTGTTGATATTTTTGCTTAGTATGGTCATTGCAACGTCAAGACAAAGGACAAGCAAAATTCAGCCCTTGGAAGATGGGTGACGAGTCAAAGGTGCGTCACACAGCCTCACATGCATCTCATAAGAAAGAGCGATCGTCACCTGCATTGATGATAAACTGTGTCCAAATTCAACAGATCTGACTACAAAAACGATCGATTGGACGAGGAGAAAATTACAATGCTGAACAGTATCGGCTTCAATTGGGAGTATTTTAGGAGAGTTAAATAATTCGAGTGTTGCAGAATGTGGTTACGCGGTAGGAAATGGACTTACCACAGTATAAGTTACTTTCTACTATTTCGTTGATAAGTAACAGCTTCCAGGTGAAATCGCGGCAAAATCATCGACATTACTACAAAAGTCCAGTTGTTTTATGGGTGAGGACTTTACGCCAGACAATACGACTAGAGGAAGTAGTGTAAATCCCAAAATCATCATGTACCTATACCTTGTTGCCACGACCCCCCTTTCTCTTTCGGCTGATGTGAGGACTACGACTACGCGAGCGATTGTCTCCTCTTAACCCCTCGGCCCAACATCCTCTACGTGACCTCAAGTTCATATCTTTTCCTACGGTGTCACTTTCCATTTCGTGTACCGGAAATTGTTCCAAACGTTTTGATTGTCGTCTGCAATCGTGGTTACGATGTGAACTCAAGGATTGTCTTTTCCAGATCAGTACATCTCTATCATGGGGACTTTCGCTGCGAGAACGACTCCTGCTGCGAGATGGCGGAGGACTACATAGAGGGAAAATGATTGAAATTTACCCTGTACTACAGAAAACAGATGAATGCAACTAAATTGGTAATATTACCTGATGCTTCGCGATGGGCTGCGGCTGAGTGATCTATCCCCACTATTTGACCAATCGTCCAACGGCGGCTGGACGGGCACGTCCTTGTCTGAGTCTCCACAAAACGAATGATCGTCTAGAGATAGTAATACGATATAAGACCCCAACAGTCCAGATAAATATTTTTACCAAATAAAATCGCCAACGAAAAGTATGATCTCACCTTCCCCTTGAAATGGTTCAGGAACAGTCTCGTTGAATTCCCCTTGATGGAATCGTTTGAGAGGCAATTTCATGTACCGTCCTTGATATTGACGCACACCCTTTCCTGGCAAGAATGTAAGGAAACAAAGTGGCTTCGATAATCGGTCATGGAATTTTCAGGCAAAGATCACTTTTTACATCATCTTACCCTTGTATATTGTCCCACCTGGACTTATTCTCCCATTTGCGAGAGCGGAACCATTATTTTGTGCATCTCCAAGATTTTGAGGCTCTATTGTTGAAGTACTCGGAACGATATCAATATTTCGCTCCCTGTGATCTTCTTGACTGGCCTCACTCTATATCAAGATATACAAAGGTCGGCACGAGAGCATCTTAAAAAAAACCTTCATAGCAGGACATACCATTGAACCTCCACAGTCATCCGTGTCAACGTGAGCAATAACATCGGACGGGGCTTCTCCCGTACTAAACGACCTTACCGACCCGGCCCTGGAATCTCCCATAGCCGCCGCCGCAGTGGCCGCCAACAACAGAGTTCTGCTCAATGGCGGCCCCATGTCATTGAGAATGCTACCCGATGACGGACTTGCCTTTCCCGAAGACTTCTTGCCAGTGATGACTCGAACGACATGCTCCGCAAGAAAATGAGAGGGATAATTCTGATGAAAAGGATAGGTGTGGGTGTGAGATGCGAATTCCACGCCTCGCGTGTCTCTGTGTTGAGAATGGTGTCGTTCCCCTTCTACATCTCCGAGACTGCTGTTCTTTAGAGGTTCGACGAGGGTGGATGCGGTAGGTGTAGCGTAATTGGCGTTGGATGCGGTGTGACCAAAATCTCCGGATTCTACGGATGCCATGTCTATGTCTTTGTCGATATCTTCGATGACGCTGAAAGCGAAGGTGGCGGGGAATTAGAAGACGAAGGGGTTACACAACGGTATTCGATAGACATCATTTACAGCACGAAGAACAGTGTAACTAATTCGTGCAATGCATGGCCGAAGCAACGATTACAACAGCAACCAGTAACAATGCATTTCAAGTCAGGAACTAATACTACGTATTAACTAGTAGCACTGAATCAATTTATAGAGTCTGTGGCTCGCTCTCTTCTCCTCACCACCACGCATTGGTTACCTGCGCTCGCCATATGATTGCTCACTCACCTTCCCGAACAAACCGTAGCAATGTCGCTCTTGGCCTCGCTGGCAGCATACCCAAAAACAGTTGGAAACCTCGTCTCCGAACTAATAATGGGGTGCATCGTCATTGACATCGCAACGGCCAAACCATGATCCCCATCCGAGTGATGCGAATCCGTCTGAGACGCCGCATCAGGCTCCTTCCACAACTTGGATTCCAACTCTTGCTGATCTCTCCATCGTGGAGAGAAGGCGCTGCGCTTGGTGGCACGGATGCTGGAGCGGCGTTCTTTGACGTTGTGGCTGCTGCCGTCCCAGCTTGTAGAAGATTGTTGCGAGCGATCACAGTCGCTGTGGGAGTGGCTGCGGTGGGGGCAGGGGGTGTCGTCGTCTGCTGAAGTTGCTACCCTGCCGCTGATGCTGTTTCCGCTTTCAACCATGCTGTTTGTCGTCTGTCGTTTGCATGACGTTCTCTGGTTTGAAAATAATGTGTGACACCACTTTTAGTTTCGGATTACTGGGAATAGTTAGTATAAAATTATTTTACGGGAATTATTCAAAATGAAGTTCATCTTGTAAGTCATACTTATAGGTACTTTAGGTAGGTAAGGAAGTATAAGCAGAGTATAAGTAAAGTATGGTACGTATACCTACCTAGTACTTATCCTTATGTTCATGCATCCGATGACGATGACGCAGATGAAAAATACTACTTATATAATACTTCATGATGTGCAAAATCCATTCCGCCCACTACATATCGCAGTAATCTTGACGAACAATGAAGTCCCTCACGTCATCCACCACGACGGCCATCCTCCTCCTTAACCAATCTATCCGAGGCTTTGCTCCCCTTTCGCAGCCCCTTCGACCCCCGTCCACCCTTCGTCTCATCCCCGACGCCCTCACCCACCTTCTTGTCTCTGTCGACGTGGATCCATCTTTAGCCAATGAAGCCATACCAAACTCCGTGGAATCTTCGACATCGTTCCTCCCCACCTATTCTAAGGCATCGTATTATACCACTCTGGCGTTGTATGCAGCGTCGTTTCCGGGGCTGTGGAGTCAGATTAAAAGGAGTACCACTGCCAAGGTCAAGAGAAGGACTTACGTCAGGTGAGTTACCTTTTTATTCACCCAAACTTACTTCTTTACGGGGCGTGAGTCATGCTCTCATATTTCATATCTATGTGCACAGTTTGGGAGAAGCAGCTGAAGGGGGGAAAGAACTTCGGCAGCAGGCCGGAGAAATTATGGCATGTACGTTATTATTTCCTCTCAGTGATCAAGGTCGTCTTACAATTGTGTTATCAGCATCCTCATCCTTCGTTCTTCTTATCTCTCATTATACTTCATTATCTACATTACCTACATTTTGATAAAAAAATCACAAACATCATACTCTTCACCCTCTCACTTTTGCTTCAGACATGAAAGCAAACAATTACGAAGTTGCCGAGGCGGGAGAAACCATCACCTTTCGTGGATTGGTAGCACGCAGCACCTCTCAGGCCTTCTTCCTTACGTTTTGTACTGCTTTGGGTATGGCTAGTCTGGCACTGGTACTTCAGATTCAATTTCAGGACCTCGGTAAGTTCCCTGCCTGACTTATCCTCACATCCTATCAAATCGATTCTGACACAGCAAATCTCGCGTCGATGCAAAAAATCTGTTGATCTAGTCCTCCCTGGCATCGGATCACCGAACTGGTTCTATCTTATTCTTCTCTCGCCTTACGCTGGCATTTACTACTGGCGATCAGGAGATCGAATTGACGATGTGAAAGTTAAGTTATCCACTAATGATGATGACACACTAAACGAGATTACAGTGGAAGGGAATGATGAAGAGATCGAAAGGTTGTGGAGAACATTGGACCTGCAGGAGAAGGGGATGGTTAAGGTAGAGGGGATCTTTTGAGCAAAGAATCCTAGTATTCTTCATTGTCGTTTTGGAAAATGTCACCAAGAATGGAACTACCTAGCCACACAATTCACAGACACCCTAATTGAAGAATTTACAATGAGAGGAAAGAGCAAAAATAACAATATTATTTCAGATTATGTCATGGCAACCCAAAATATTCTCGTTGGCTTTGGGATCATCTTCTCACTGGAAAAATATAGAGTATCTACCTAATTTAACCATCATTAACACGGCGACACCAGGGTGCAAGGCGCACTGCAGTTTATAATTCATAAAACGAATACCCTTCACTCCGCAACAGCGTTGTGATTGTCGGCCACGGCCAATGAGTCGTTTACAGTCCTCGGTATTGTACGAGATATCCGCGCTGGTTACGAATTGCTTTTATTTCTTCGCCGAAAAGAGACTTTGATTATTTAAATTTCTAAAAAATAAAAGTTTCGAATCTTGTCGAAATAATATCTTCGAAATCCTCTCGCAGTGTGAACACCCACAGAACAACCATAACACACAAAATAATAATAATACACGATGAGGTTTCTTTTACGTTACCTCTCTCGCCCCTTCGGTGGCCGTCCATCCATAACATCCCCAAATAGGATGACACAATTTGCCTTTCTTCCCTCCCTCGCAACCGCTCTCATGTCTGCAGCGTATCACCGCGGCACGATGACGGCTCTGTCGACCAAATCGCCAATGCGCGAGGTGATCGCGGCGGAATCCACAGGGGAGGTTCTTTCCAGATCTTCCGGGTTTGCAGTAGTGAGGATTCGAAGCGATGAGAGGGTTGAACTGACCGATGCTTTATCAGCATTAGCGGGGCGAGAAGGGGGACCCAATTGGGTCATGGGTGAGATTGTTGAGAGTGTTTTATTATCATTTGCTTGGCTCGTGGCGCTACTCGAGATTGTCATGATTTGTAACAACCGCGAAAGTGCGTCATACAGGATTTGTTATCCAATCATATGAGTATGATTTGGATCAAGGGAGTATGGAGGAGCTGTTTTTGATTATACGCGGCGATTTTGCTTGGACTCTGTAATCTTCACTATATTATTACTTGCTCGTCTGCTTTATCATGTCCTAGTATCCATTGAAGCGTACACGATATGTTTTTTGTTTGACTCATGTCAATTCTCTCGCTGTTTTCGCTTGTATTTGTATGCCACACAATGGAAGTTAGTCTGGGTCTGCACAACAGTGCCATCGAACCAACATTATTTCATTAGCTGCAGAGAAGGAGATCCTAGTTGTCACTGCGAGGATCTAATAAAGTTGGACGCGGAAAACCTCTCTAAATATTTATGACATCCATATTCATCACGTCACTTTATTCTCGACGCGCACATTTACATCTTCTTTCTCGACCTCTCCGGTTTTAGCGGACGGAGATCTTATGGGCAGGTCCATCGCGTTCCTTGACAATTCGCATGGGGTGGTTGTGGCACATCGTCATCCTCTTGCGTTCGTGCTGCTAGATTCAATCACCGAAGAAAACAATGGAGTCACACAGTCTTCGACGTCTTCTTCTGGTATAGAGTGGGATGGCAACGACCCCAAAACATCCGCAAAAGAATTTTGTTTCATCTCTTCAAATCAGATACAGATCCATCCAGACTCCGTTCCTCCCGGATCAATCGTCGATTACATGGGAAGGTCCTTGGGCATAACGGAGGATGGATCTGCCTATTGTATCCCCTCTCCACGAATGGTACCATCCTCGCCGGAATCTTCTCGTCCCATTTTCGTTAATATTCCCAAAATTTCGGACATCGGTCTCATCGACTCACCGCTGGTCACTGGTATTACCGCAGTTGATGCTTTGACCCCCATTGGGAAGGGGCAGAATATGTTGGTGATAGGGAATCGAGAGGAAGAATTGTTTATCGAGGGAAATAGTGATGAAGAATCCAGTACAAATGATAAAGTGAACAAGAGGGGGTGGATGATGAATCTAATGAAATCGGTAGTGGAGAGAAACAGTTCTGCAAATGCAACAAAGAAAGGCAATGGAATGATGAGATGCTTCTACGGGTTGACTTGCACCGATCGACAAGTTCGATCTAATTTCATCAAGAGGCTGGAAAGTGTCGGAATCAAAGAAGAAATAGTCACTGTGATGTCAACCAGAAGCAAAAGTGACAACTCTGATGCTTTTACGCTCGAGGCGGCAGAGGCCGTTGTCGTCGCGGCTTCCGCTTGTACCCTTGCAGAACATCATGCACTCACAACTGGAGGAGACTCCCTTGTTGTGATCGACGATATTAACTTGCACAAATCGTTATGGGACATAACCACTCAACACTTGGTGAAGGTTTACAGTGTTGATGCGGTAGTCAAGGCGGATTTGCAAGGCGGGAGTTCCTCAGAAATGAGGGGATTTTTCTCTGGATTAATCCAACGCGCGGCGAGATACAAGTCCAAAAAAGGCGGTGGAAGCGTTACTCTCCTTTTGCTATCAACTCTCCCAGGTGATGGTGACATTGTAAACGACGGTAGTAGTGAACAAGACTCAATAGTATTCAACCCATCTGACTTTAACTCCATGTCCGAAAAGATTCAATCACGAATAGCCATGCTTCTTAAGGCTAATGTTCCGCTCACACCAAGCAACCTACGCAAGATTCAAATCCCACCTCCCTTTCCTTCCGCGTCGGAGGATATCAAACGATTGGCGCTTCAGCACCTGGAAGAGTTGATGAGCATGAGTGATGGTCAAATATGGTTCGACGATAAACTTGCGAAGATTGGACGTAGTCCCCCCCTAGATCCTTCGAGGTCCATCGTGAGTAATTTATTCGTATAAGTCTTTATACTATTCTTGATACTGTACCGAATTCTGAATTCTGAATCCATGGCTGAATCTACTCTTTCGCTCGACAAATTGATCAGACTCGAATCGGAGTTGGGGCTGACACAAGAAACTGCAGAGCAGATGCCCCTGCACTGAGATCGGTTGCAGGTAGTCTGAGGTTCCAGTTCCAGCAGGCAACGGATATGATCACAAGGAAAAGAAGTGGTCACTCAATATCCACTGCATCCACAACGGGAGACTCAAAACAAGTTTTGAAACAAGAAGCATTCCTCTTGGCGATGCATCAGACCCTGAACGAGACCCGGAAATTATCTCATGAGTGTATTGCTCTTATCGCGGCCTCGTGTGGTCACTTGGATAAGATTTTACAAGAGGGGGGGAAATCAGGAACGCCTGAAGGAAGAGATATCATGAATGGATTGATGGAATATGTAGAGAGCGAGGCAATTGACGCCGTGAGGGAGATTGACGAGACATTAGATATGAGCGTGGACGGCAGGACTTTAATAGAAAAAGCGATTGTATCTTATTTTTCGACTTTGGAGTGATTGTTATTCGCCCCTTGGATTAAATACCTCCTCGTTCTTGCAATGTAGGTATAAATCTTTAATTGTGACACGAATTGGATACTCAACCTATAGTTTTATGCAACAAATGTTCTTCGAGTTGGAGCAGAAAATTGAGGGATTGGGTGTTGTTGTTGTTGATACTGACCAATGGAGCTAGTCGCCTGTTGCAGTATGTTGTTATTTTGTCCATAATTCATGTTGCTATTCGGTACTTGAGGAAGTTGGACGCCATAGCTTCCATTTCCTATTTGGGGATGCATCCTATGCTTGCCATTAAAGTCCTGCTGTGTGAGATAGTTTCCAAAAGCATAACTTGTTGCAATTGCTCTGGGATCATTTTGAACATTTTTTGATTGCGTGAGGGCAGTCTCGCCCTGTCCACGCCCTCCGACAGTTGAGCTAGCTAGGCTCTCTCGTTGAAGTGGATCGCTACTGTATCGATCATTCTTTCTCAAATCCGATTCCTGACTGTCTTGTCCTAGTAATGGCGGAGGAACATACACGGCAGCGCCGTTAACGTTATTAGCCATGTAAACTAGTTTCACTCCCCTGTTATCCCCGTCGTCAACATCATCTACTTCCACACCCCTGTATCTGTCTCCAGCATCGTCAGTGTCGATGGAAAGACTCATGTCAATTGTGTTAATGGTAGTGTTAACGGAATGATGACTTAATGAAGGTATTCGTGCATCCATTTGAATGGGCTGGTTAGGGGCCTTCGTCTGAGGTGGTGTGAAAGTCATTGGCCACTGAGTGGGATTCGTATCAAATTGTCCAGGGAGATCCGAATCCATGGGATTGTTTTGAGTATAAGCATACCCCAGACTTCCTTCAATGGGCTGGCCACTTATATGATGGTGGTGAGCGACAATGGAATTGAGATGACCATGCGGATACGCCACTCGTCCGTCCATACCGGATATGGTTTGCTGACAATTCGCAAAATTATGAATGTGATGTGTGCCCATTGAACTGTGATGACCCTGAGGATGTGCCAGACCACCTCCTGCCTCCATAGCGGATGTGGTTTGCTGACTATTTGCAATATTATGATGATCCAAGCTGTCATTAACCAAGGCCCTCCAATTAGGATTATCCTGGTTTACTGGACGTGTGGTAGACTTAGCGATAATCATGGCATTGCGATGTTGTTCGTACAGACTCATGGCATCGACAGTCAAAGTTTGATCAGCCTCCAGCCCGCAGAATGGGATTTGACTCATCATGACCTTGAGGCTGTTCTTCATCATGGAACTCACAGATGTTTTGGAGCCCCTATCGGACGATCGTGAATTATTCAGTTCCAGCTTGCTGTTGTTTGTGCTTTCCTGTGTGCTGATAACGTAATTGTTATTTTCCGACGTGGTGTATCTGGGATTGATTTGGAATGATGATTTACCCCTTCCCAACTCCCTCTCGACGATTGAGGAACCAGTTTCGTCTACCCAAGAAATACTCTTTGTATTACTGGGGCTTTCTTGTAATGAACCTTGTCCTTCTCCTGTCCCGCCTCCATTCACTACACTGCTAGTCTTACGTGTATCATTCAACAAGTACTCTCCATCATCATTTGCTCCCAATTTCGAAATATACCTGCTACTACAGCATGGGCCGCGGGACCGATCCAACCGACAGGTGCGATCTCCAGACATCTCCACATCGTCGGCGCAAAAATCGGAGTCAAGAACATCGCCGCAGACTCCTCGACAGCACAGCACCGCAAGTAATCGATTGACGCCATTTTCATCTTCCATTGCGTTGCTGTCACCTTTGGATGTTAGCATCCTTCGCCCCTTTTCTTCCCCACTATTGCTCTCACCCGCGATGATACCACGATTAACTGCATCCATCACTGAATCCAGGAACAATACATCCATAATATTTGGATCTCTTAAGTATTCCTTGGTCAAGACAGAGACGCTCTCGACATCGTTTAGATAAATTTCTCGTTTACGGTGGGTACTTGCGAGATGACGGTCGTTCGTCCGATTTCGATGCGGCGCCTTATTGTAGGAGGCTTGAGACCAGGAGTAATCATCGAGCGAGGAGTCCACACTGTTCTGATCGTTGTTGCAGACTGGAATTTCAGTGGCAGTGGGACCGGCAGTCGACCCGGGAATAGGTGAAACGATGCCATCGCGGGCATGTCGTTCGTCGACATGTATGACGACGACCGGATGAGCGTTGGCATCATGCCGTACTTCGGCATTTTGGGAGGAAGCGAAAATTTCGACATCATCACGAACTTCGACTGGGGGCTCTCGCGCTTGGGCAGCTGCGGTGGCTGTCAATGTCGTATTTGGCAATATGATAGTCGATGTGATGAGTTCATCTGGCTGCTGTAAATGTAATTGCTTATCGACCTCCATCTGAGTCGCTCTGGATGCAAAGTCATCCTCCTCCCTTGTCTTTTTCGACCATTTGCGTCGGAACAACTGCTTAAGCGTAGATGGCACATTTTGATGGTTACTTTGGGGAGAGGTCGGACGATTTCCATGCGGGGCGAGGATGTTTCGTTTGATTCGGCGTCTTGAGAGGCTCATCAGTGTTTTATTGGACTATCGAGGTGATATGAAGAATCAGACATGATGTAAATGAACGGGATTATAGTTGCTTGTGGCCTACTGTTATTTAGCCAGAAAAGAATTAAAATTACACAACTTACAGTAGCTGTAGTAGTTCCCGGATTCGAATCTCCCAGATCAGTTTTATCATTTTCTATTTGCTGCTCCTGCTCCATCAGAAACTCCTTCAAGATCTCCCTGGCAACAATCTTGGCCCCCTCCGCCGCCTCATCCTGTGTGCCTCCTGCCTTGATAATCTCCTTTGCCTTGGCCAAAGCGTGCGCAGTGGCCAATCGGGTGGCGTCGTCGCTGTCCCGTGGTGGTGGGGGAACTTCGATTCCGATGAAGGGAGATGCGTCCACAATTTCAATCGATTGAGGAGAGATTGATGGCGATTTGGCGGATGTGATCTTGTTGGTGCTGCTGGAAGTGGAATTGACGGTGGTGGCATCTTTTGTTGATTGTGCGGTCTTCATTTCCACATGAATAGGACTGATCGATGCCATCATGCCATCATTGTATCCAGCCAATTCGGCTCGAGTATGTCCACGACAATAAGGGCAACGATATCATAGCTGATAATGCGTGGATGATGATAATAATACAATATTATCATGATGAATATTATTACTGTGTATAAGTACTTACAAAATAACTTATGTAGGTTTTTGTTCGTGTGTGTCCTTCTTGAAATCTCTTGACAAAAAGAGAGACTTGTGATAAAAGTATGATGTTGTGGCAGGTTGTGGCGATATCGTTTCGAGAAAGATATTCCATGGGCCTTTGAAATCACTGTCATTACATCCGTTGAGGTGATTGAGAACCATTGTTCCTTCATTTTTAGAAATTTGGTTTTCATTTCCTTTTCCCCCAAAACCGTCACCTTCAAAGCCTACGTCCATGCTGTACCCAATCCTTCTCACCGTGCTGCCACTCGCCGCCCCGTCATCAACTAAAACAGGGGCCTTCGCTCCTCCAACTCCACTCGCACGCACATTCAAGATTCGCAGCGATGAATTCCGCAGAAATCTTCATTTCATCCTCTCCGCAACCATCGATACAAGCGCTGCTACGAGAATAGCAGCGTCGCCGACTGGTGTCTCGTCCATACATTCAGTGGGACTACCATATACTTCGAGCTCAGATGAAACCGGCAATCATTTTCAGTGGGAGGAAGATATTAAGAGGCTCCGATCGATCCTCGAAAGTAGTCGATATAATCACTCATCGATGAGACGATTTGTGTTCGATCTTCCCGTAAGCGAGACATTCTCGATCGACACGATTGATCCTGATAATTATCCCATGGGGCCAATTTACGTCCACCCTCTTGTGGCCAAACAGGGCCTTAATATAGAGAGTTTGGTTCATAATTCCGCTCGAGATCCATGGTTGTCATCACTTCAATGTCTGACCGCGCTATTTCTCCTGGCGAGCTGTGTGCCAAAGTCATGCTTTCTTAAAACGGTCCTTGGGGGCGAGGATACTCTAAAATTATTAATGAGACTTGGTCTCGTTTTTCTTTCCCGCGACAAAAGTTATAACTGTGACATGCGAGAGGAATGGATAGTTCCTTTGATACATTTATTTCCGTTAGAGATACCCCCATTATTGTCACCGCTAATTGATTCGCCGGATGAGGATAGACGACAGTGTAGCAATTTGAAAAATGAACATACTGATAGACGGAGCGTAAATTTGGTCTTCATGACGGATTTACATCCAGATGTAATTGGATTCACGTCTTTTCCAAATAATATTGATGCTTCTCAAAATGACAGCGAGGAGGTTGAAGGTACTGTTATGTACATTGGTCCCGATTCTCTCGCTTTGGTACATCATTTGCATGCGAGCTTCTTGCAATTCTGGAGTTCAAGACCATTCAATTATGTCGATGATGAACCCTTCAGGATACTTGACGTTTGTGCTGGATCAGGAGTTCAAGGCTTGGCTGCACTTGCTATGCTCGAAATGCTCCCCGATAATAAACGCTATGCGATAACGAAAAAATTGGAGGCCCTTGTCGTCGCCGTCGACATCAATAGTCGTGCGCTGAGGTTCACCGAGTTGAATACTATCCTGAATGGCTTTGTGTTTGTTGACGTGGACATGGTTGCAGGGATGGACCATTATGATCGAAAAGTTTGCGTGGTCAAGGCTAATTTGGTGTCGGGTAAAGTGTTCAAGGTTAAAACGAGACCCTTCGACAAATCTAAAATGACACCACGCAAAACTCTTGTGGACGAAATCCTCCAAATTTTGAGACAGCGCTGCCGTATCTCATTTCCACACAAGGGGTGCCAAGAAGAGGTAAAATTTGATTTGCTTCTGGCAAACCCCCCCTTCATTCCAGTTCCTCCGGGATTATCCGACGAAGGAGTTGTATCCGTATTCGACGAAGAAGATCATGCCATTGGTGGCCCGAAAAGAGTAAACCCCCGTTATGGACTGTTCTCTTCAGGGGGAACAAATGGCGAGGAATGTCTTCGCGTCATAGTTCATATGGCGCCAATGCTGCTGAAACGAGGCGCCATAGCAGGAGTTGTCTCCGAATTTATGAACCCTCATTGTGTGTGTACCAAGATAGAAAACTGGTGGGGTCGTGAACACAGAAATGACAACTCAAGCAAATCAATTAACCGATTAGAATCCCCCCATACTTCATCGGGGTTAGGATTGCTTTTTACGAATGATCAAGCTATCTCATCCACCATGTACGCTGAGAGGCGTGCTGTACCGAATGACCACGATGATGTGAGACTTTGGACAGAACATTTGAATCAAACAGATATTTATTCTGTTTCTCCTGGTCTGCTTTTTATGGTAAACGCGCAAGATGATGCGAAGCTAACTGGTTGTCGAAATGATAAACCTCTAAGTGAAATAGAACAAGCTGGGATAAAGATATATCACCATTTGGTCCCAAAGACCAAGATCGGTTCGATTTGGACTCCTCACAATTTCAGGGCGATCGAGTTCACAAGAAGGTTGATATCAAACATTATTCGGATGGATTGATTCTAAACCGATGCATCACCCCAGATATTCATCAATTAAAAGGCTTGGTGTAGTGTCCATGAAATTACGTGCTTGTTGCAAACACCCCGTTCATCCCAATTCTGGTAACATCGAGAGCACTATCAGTTTTCGACGATCGCAACATTTACCCATTGGGCATCAACGAGCTGTTAGCCCTACTTGCTAGAGTGAACGAATGGTGTGTCTCCGAAATAGCCCCTGAACTTGTTTCACATGATGGATAACAACATGATTGCGGACTGCAACTCAGACGAAATCCCGTTAAGTGTGTTTCACGGCTTGACTGAAATTTCTTAGTGAACAAACGACCTCATTTGCAATGTAGTCTCATTGGAGGGAAATACACAATGATTTATCTTATTACTATAAGAAAAAGAAATATATAACAATATGCCAACGAAAGTTCCAACAACAACCTATGCTTCCATATCTCAATCAACTGGTACGGTAAGCCCAACTGATTTGAATACAAATTTCTCATAACAGATTGTTGTCTTATACTTCCTTCGGTACTGTTGATAATTTAAAGCCTTCGGTGTCGCCTACGGTTTGTTATACATAGTACCGACACAATTTCCATCCAAGTCGCCTACGAAGAAGCCGACCATGTTGCCAACGATTTCTACAAATGCCACCAACCTTTGCTGAAATCGGGAGTCCACCTCCTACCGTTTCGGATATATCAAGTCCCCCGTCGACCTTTGCAGATATCGAGAGTCCACCTCCTTCCCTGTCCACAATCACCGATGTTCCTAGGCAATGTCTTGACACCTCCGCACCACTCACAGCATAGACAAGGTCCAAACGGACAGCTCCTCGCATGCTCCCTTCAGAAATGAACATCGCCCACTTCCACAACTGAGCCAACGTTCCGTTTAACACGGCCACCCTTAATCAAACCTCCCTCATCCCCAGGCAATCGACAATCTTGAATCGTGATATGCATTTTTTCGAACTCATTTCTTGCGTTTTGTCTCGTCATTTTTTGATGTTATGGCTGCGTTATATCCTTTATTACGGTTATGCGACGCCACGACAAAGCACATTGCCGATGCTTCAGTCGGCCACTGCTCTGACAACGTCGCATCTTGCAACCATTATAGTGAAGAAATCGGGGTATGAAACATGATCTGCCTCCTCTCTAGAATTTGACAGGAAATTACGAAGCTCCTGCACCGATTTTTAAATTCGATTTGTGTGACATTTATTCAAAAATATTATTGGATTATTTATCATTAAATACTTACTCTTCTTTCTTTACTACTTAGATCGTTGTTCAAGACACCGTAATATGGATAGGTTGAATTCTCACGTCAACCAGAGACGAGATGATGAAAATTCAGGAAATGAATCCGTGAATCTATCAGCTGATTCAGCCTTCGAAGGTCCTAGGGCCAGTGATCGGGGAAGTTTGAAATTTGTTTGTGATTTGAGCAGTCCTGAAATGAGATGTTTCCTTCACAACAACGAAATTGGCAGCTTTGAAAAGCTTGATGCAGTGCATGCTCGAGGTAGATCAGACGAGACCGAGAACATTCTCAATCTATTGACAGCTGAAGTGTTGGAGTCACCTCTCAGCTCTGGTTCAGGGTCGGGAGATCTGCTCATGGGAACCCTGTTGGGTTATACAGGAGGTTCGAACTTCAATGCTGCAATATTCAATCCTGAATCAACCTGGGATTGGGACACCTCTGATGCGGAAATTAATACTTACACAATGAAATCAGACGATAAATCTCGAGTGGCCACGGACGATGGTGCGGCAGCCGGTGGAATCAACTTACCTGGTAACGAGTCAATCGGCAATGGTATAACCGTGGAGCACGCCAGGTCAACTCTGCCCCCACTTCCAGTTGATGGTGATTATCAGGGAGTAAAAATCTTTAGAAATGAGTGGGGTATTAGCACATACGATGAACGGGGATTGATATCCTTCCAACCAATGACAGCAGATATACCCACACCGAACTTTGATAACGAGACATTGGTGTTGCCCTTGTCTGTGATGCCGTTTCCGGCACCCATGCCCTTTTCTGGCACAAAAGAAGATAAACAATATGATGTTACACAATTGAAAAGAAAGAGAACGCGAGAACAAATTAAGAGCAGCAAAGCATCTACAGCGAACTCCTTTAAACCAGGCATAGGCTTGGATCTTTTGTGCGATGTTAGTGTAAATTTTTCTTCAAATATGGACACAGGCTGCAGGTGTTCTAGAACGAGATGTTTGAAATTGTATTGCGACTGTTTCCAGTCTGGAAAGATCTGTAACTCCACTTGCGCCTGTACTTCTTGTTTGAATACCAAGATCGAAAGCAGTGAGAATGGGGAGCGGACTACAGCTATTCATGCCATCTTGAGTAGAAGGCCTGATGCTTTCCGTAAAAGGGAAACGTTGTCAAAAAAGGGATGCGCCTGCAAAAATAGCAAGTGAGTTCATTTCTAAGATGATTCATCCTATCTCGAATGTTCATCTTATCGTTGGGCTCCTTCGTATAAGTAGATGCTTAAAAAAGTACTGTGTCTGTTACGACGGGGACCAGCTCTGTGGATCAAGATGTGTCTGCAAGGACTGCCAGAATGCAAATGTAGATAGTGGTGCATGAGACTCGTTTAGACGATTGAACAGGAAGAATCGTTCGTTATCATTTTTCACCTTCGCATGCCTCCGCGCTGCCAGAACCGATGTAAACCCCGGGACTGGAACAGAAGATGATACTTTCCTATAGCAATATTAATCATCTCATTCACGCCACCTTATTTCTTGTACCATAATTATAATGATGATGCTAATTAGAAGCGCCGAGTTATGCATTTACTTCTGAACAGTCATTCATTCGATAACTGTACCGACTCTCATCGCTTATCAGAAATCTCACCTTCTCTACAAGATAATTCAATTGATTTTCATCAACCTCGCTAGGACCTTTCCACAGCTTGGAATTGATAAACGCCTGACGTTTTGAGTGCAACAAATCAATCTCATATGACTCAAGCCATATCTCGTAGACATTGTCCTCGGCCCGAGCATGTCCCAACACCCTTGTTTCGACAAATACTGACTTTCCAAACTCGTTGCGGAACCTTGCAGTGATGTTTTCTGCTAAATCCAAATCTGGGTCCGAAGTAGTGCAAGCAATCACCAAATGACCTCGAAACGCCTCTTGTCCCTCGGGATCATCAATGATTTCAAACCTTTCGACTGTTGCGTATTGATCCCGCCACTCTTGCGTCTCTTCGCTGAACTCTCTCTCGAACGCTTCATATTCTTTCATAAACTTTTCTTCCACAGCAGATGATTTGTCCGAGCTCGACGTTCCATACTCCGGATCAAACACATTATCGCGGGGTTCAAAGTTCTCGCTGTCAAAGAGCAAATTATTCACATCCTCGTTGTACACCTCATCGTACCAGTTTTCGAGCGCCATCATATCTCTCTCCTCATCATCCATTGGTGACTCGTCCAGAGAGATTATTCCAGTCTCATGTGGTTCATACATGGGAATGGAGTCGTAACCGATCCCCTTATAGTATCGTTCGAGCTCCCCAATGTCCGCCTCTTCGACATCGTCCCATGTCCACTCGAACTTCCTCTCTCTCTGATCGGCATACCTTTCGTACACCTCCAACTGGGGCATCCACTGGGTTAACATAACGGGTGCCTCGGCATTATGCTTAAAACTTGCAAGTATCAAATTAGTCACGTTGAACTTCAAGTCGTATAGCAGCCACAATTCTGGCTCGGGACATGCCATCGTGTTGGAATTCTCAATCACCTCGAGTATCTCCTGTTGGGTTTCATTCGAGAGGATTGGCCAGTCTCGCTCAATGTCGATGTAGACGAAGGAGTGATCTTCGCCAAAGTACGTCTGATTGTCCAGTTTGGCTCGAGAGGCGCGATAAGCCATGACACGATTGTCCATTTCCACTAGATCCTTTTCAGAGAAGGAGCCGCGAGATGGATAAATCGGATCCTCACGGGGTGGAAACGCATCTGGACCGTGTATATCAGAGAATTTGACCGCGTCTCGTACCAATTCTGGATCGATGATGTCGTTCTCATTTTCATCTTGGATGATGATATCTTTTAAATCCTCTAGAGTCAAGAGCGTGTTGTTTTCCATGGTAATCCGTTCAACTTCCTGTGAGATTGCATCGTATTCCATCTCTTCATGTTCGCCTTTTGTCATGTCATCATTAATATAGCTGATAGCCTTAAGGATGGAATCAACTGTGTTCAAATTGCGTGGAACTTTTTCCTCTCGTTCTGCCAAAGCCTTTCGTTCGTTGATTTGATTTACGACGGATTCTTTGGCCAATTTGTAGTTGGTATCGGATTCAAGGAGTAGCGTGGGAGGTTCTTCGTAAATTGAACTGTATGAGGACCAGCCATCGGTGGCAGGGTCGTCAAGGAGAACCTCTCCTTCATCGGAATCCTCGCCAAGGTTGGAAAGCAGTACACTTTGGGACGTTTCATTTTGCTCATCATCGTAGAGTTCTTCTTCCAAATCTTCGAGAAAAATATATAAATTTTAATGAAGATGTTGTTAGTGTTTCCGGCAACAACATAATACGAGCAAACTGGCAAAAAAAAGATCGTACCTTCATCGTCATCATACAGAAGTATTTCGTTTTCTCCAATTTCCTCCTCCTCATTGCCAATCTCCAAATCATCCTCGTAATCTCCTGAATCGTGTCAAAACGAACAGAGTTAGTCTGAGATTGATTCGATAGGGGAAATTCAAGATTCGATAATATGAAAGCTCACCCTCATTTTCATCTTGCTCCTCGATATCCTCGTCATCATCTGTGAAATCTAAATCGTCGTCATCATCATCATCGCCCTCTCTATCGACATCTAATCTCCGTACCGCAAATGTCACCGCGGGAAATCCCCTCGAAGTTTTAGGGCTCCTGCATTTCTGTTGAGACGGACCACTCATCTCCTTCTGAATTCCGGAGAGAACGCGGCGGATGGCGGGGGGGGGATGGATGAAGCTTACTGCCGTCCGCCATGGTAACGACGCTACTATAAAGAGACCGTGATGACGATGTCTCATAATAATAATATTTCGACCTCAGAATTATCCATATCGGCAGTTTTGTTGATGGCCTCCTTGATGTTTGATGGAATTCCTCATTTTTGTCGTATACCTTTAGAGCGTATTCACAACATATTAATATATATTATGCCTCTTATGAATTGGGAGGTATTTAATTTTCTCTCGAAGGTAATCACAATGTTAAATTATGCATTGATTATAAATATTGTTTTTTGCCGTAATTTTCGGTCTTGTTCGTACAGTGAGTGCATCGTGTCGTCAATGCAGCAATCTCCCGTTGTCACTCGTGTGAATAATCCGTGCACTCGTCCCCTACAGGTGGTTAGTATCTCGCATTGTGGTTGCGATGACCCGGGTTCGATTCCCGGATAGGACACATCTTACGTACAGTTCTTTTTTATTGGATCTCCCGTATCTTGCTTTTACGAAAAAATATCTCGGATTGTGATTGTGATGACCCGGGTTCGACACATCATGCTTAGAGATATTTTTTTTATCTCCCGTATCTTGCTTTTACGAAAAAATATCTCGGATTGTGGTTATATGACCAGGGTTTGCTTCACGGATCGGACACGTTCTATTGTAGGTAGAATCTGTAACTTTTTCCAACATTTTCGCCCCGTTTTGGGAACGGGGAAAATGTTGAAAAAACCTCGCATCTTGATCGCAATGCCCACTCGGGCCCGACATTTATGGCCAAGGACTAATGCAGATGAGAACTACATTAGTGACCTAAGTACAGAGTAATTTGACATGTCTCCTTCCGTGAAACTTACTTTTCCAAAAAGTGACTTGTAGGAACAACAATTCCCACATGAACACATATGCCACCTCTCGTCAAGTCTCGGTATATATGTACGATTCACAAGTGGAGAAATGGCAGGGAAACATCAGGTTACAAATGTTTCACCCCCTAGCCCGATTCTATCGGCCAAAAGAGACTCAAGGGTGGGTTTGGGGATTTTAGAGACTACTGTGCCAATGACGAATTGGATGCGGATTGTTTCGAGCTTTGGTATCGAATCGATGCGGTTGCAAAACAATGACAGGTTCGATTCAACAATCAAATTTGGATTCGCGATTTCGAAGATTCAAAAAGGAGTTGTCCCAAATGTCGAGGCATCCTCATTTCAGCGTACAACCAACAATGCCCGCATTGAACACATACGCTTCCTCTCGTCAAAGTCTCAGTATATCTGTACAATTCACAAGTGGAAAAATGGCAGGGAAACATCAGGTTACAAATGTTCCAATCGGCCAAAAGAGCCTCAACCATCAATTAGTTGCTATTCTGCTGTTCACAAGTCAGAATAAGCAGCGATGTGGCCAATGTCGGACGTCCTCCAGCAATCTCGTGATCGTCGGTCTCGTTTAATTAATTATTTTTTCTGTTTCAACGGTAATTGATATTTGGTAAGTGTTGGTGCATTCGAATTTGTATCATCTTTCTTCAAAATCCCATGCTAAATTGCTGAATTTGTGGCCAAATATACTTGAGGAACGCGTCGCGTTTCCATCTACCAATCATTTTTATAATGTAAATAGGGCAGTCGCTAAGGAAAAGAGTCATGGCAGCCCCTGATCTAATCGAATGGGTACCAATTTTATCTGGTCTAATGCCAATTCCCTCAAAGCCTATAGCTGATACTGCATCTCTAAGCCCTCCAATCATGTCTGCCGAAGTTACCCCAATTTGGTTGGTACCCCGCATGGGTTCACATCGATGATAAAACCGGT